>ONZH01023725.1:0-19596 GCA_900303285.1 Rhinella marina | reverse complement strand
TATGAAATGGATTTGTATCACTGAGATAAACAAGAAAAAAAAGGGTTATATATGGCGATAGCTGCACTACTAGTGCCAGCCAGCCCAGCCAGGAGACAAAAAAAATGTCTTGTAGCCCTTAGAAGGGCTGTTGGGTTCTTTTGAGATCACTCTTGCCTAAATGTCTTGTAGCCCTTAGAAGGGCTGTTGGGTTCTTTTGAGATCACTCCTGCCTAGAAGAGAACTAAATCCAGGCCCTAACACTCTCCCTGAAATGCAGCAGCTCTGTCCCTAACGACATCCAGACAGCATCTGAGCCGAGCACCGCGGGCAGTCACTAGTATATTCCAGGGTCACCTGATCAGGCCAGCCAACACCTGCTATCGACATGTAAGAGCCCCATGTGATGCTGGGTGTACCACAGAGTCTCCTGGCTTGTGATTGGCTGAGTTTATAGGTGGCAAAAATTCAAAATGCGGGAGATGCCATTTCCTCGAACATGGCGAGGTACTCATCCGAGCTGCGAGCACTTACGAGTACCGTAATACTCGAACGAGCACCAAGCTCGGACGAGCATGCTCGCTCATCTCTAATAAGGATCCGTTCAGAATGCATCAGTTTGCCTCCATTCCGTCTCCATTCTGCTTGACTGAGCGGAATGGAGACGGATCCGTCATGACAACAATGTAAGTCAATGGGAACGGATCCGTTTACTCATGCACAATAGTAAACTGATCCGTCCCCATTGACTTTCAATAGAGTTCAGAACGGATCCATCTTGTCTATGTTAAAGATAATACAAACGGATCCGTTCTGAACGGATGCAGACGGTTGTATTATCAGGATGGATCCGTTTGTGAGAGCTTGGACAGATCTCACAAACGGATCCTGCAGACGCAAGTGTGAAAGTAGCCTAATCCGATTGAGTTCACGGAAATCCAGACAGACCTAATGGTTACGTCTTTTTTCTTAACAAAGAAAAACCATGTGGCCACTGGAGATTTGGAAGGTCTAATATGTCCTTTAGCCAAACTCTCAGCAATATATTCCTTCGTGGCCGTTCTCTCAGGTCCAGAAAGGTTATACAGCCCAGATTTGGGCAATTTTTCTTCAGGGATAAGATTGATAGGACAATCGTATTCCCGGTGAGGGGGTAAATCCTGACATCCACATTCAGAAAATACATCAGAGAAATCCGATATAAAAGAGGGAAGAGTCTTAGTAGTTAAAGCAGAAAAAGAGGTATTAAGGCAATTGTCAACGCAATAATCACCCCAATCCACAATTTGTCTAGTATGCCAGTCAATAGTCGGATTATGTTTGCTTAACCACGGTAAACCCAGAACCACAGGAGCAGGAAGACCTACCAACACAAAACATGAAATAAGCTCCTGATGAAATTCACCCACTCTTAATTTGATATCATGCACCATTTGAGACAAACACCTCTGAGATAGAGGTGCAGAATCAATGGCAAACACAGAAATCTTCTTTTCCAATGTACTCGGAGACAATCCATGCATACGTACAAACTGAGCATCAATCAAGTTCACCCCTGCCCCGCTGTCAATAAACACCTCAATTCTCACAACCTTTGACTCTAGCGCCACCTCGGCAGTCAGGAGCAAACAGGTACTACAGGATGAAGACAAATGCACATTTTCAGTTTCCCTACCCACCCCCCACCAAGAGTGAGATGAGATTTCAACGCCCCCTTCTCTCTTTTAGAGATTGAGTGCATGGACATACATTGATAAAGTGTCCTTTCTGACCACAGAAAAAAAACACACACCCTTTTTATTACCAAAATGCTTAACAGTGGAAACAGGAGTAGCTCCCCCTAACTGCATAGGTTCGTCCCCTGACATCAACCTAGGGGAATTTTTACCCAAAGTGTCATAGGAAGATAGTACACTACGTGATAGTATGTCCTGAGAGCGGGGGCCCCTAGATCGCACTCTCAGGTGCCTATCCATGTGTACAGCAAAAGACATAGCGGCTTCCAAAGGTATAGCCACACCAAGCATATGAGGGAAGGGAAAAGACCAAACAAGGGAAATGGTCACCTCCTGCAGGAATCCCGGAAACTAGGCCCTGGCTGACTACCAGTATGAACAGGCCTTAGTGGTAGGAGAGTTCATACACAGGAACCTAATAACAAACTGACCCGGTACAACCCTGCAGCTAGTGACAGGAGAAAGAGTAAACCGTTCCTCCAAAAGGACAGACGAACAGGAAACTCCAGAAGACAAAACCACAACAGGGAAAAGTAGGATAAACACAATAGGGAAAATAACACTTATCTTAATGCAGATATTGCAGCAACCGGATTTCAACTGAGAACAACACTACATACAACAAAGTTAGCAGAAAGTATAAACCGCAAGGAATACTGGGAGAGGAAGGGATAAATAGGGGAAAGATAATCATGACAACCACAACAGCTGAGGGGAAGGGGTGTGGTAAACAGCAACCACACCAAGAGGAAAACATGTCAAATTATGTCACTTTTGAAAGCCTAGCCAAACGCCTACAACCTGATGCAAGTACGTTCGTGACAATTATACACTTAGCCGGATAGCTAGTACTTTTCTACCTCATATCAACTGCCTCTGAGGACTGTACGCCGCGGCCTAGCTTCGTGCGTGCGTGCTTATGACACAATCGCGAGTCAATAGTACTCTAAGGCTTTGTACGTATACACCTATAAACTCAGCCAATCACAAGCCAGGAGACTCTGCGGTACACCCAGCATCACGTGGGTCCCTTACATGTCGATAGCAGGTTTTGGGTGGCCTCATCAGGTGACCCTGGAATATACTAGTGACTGCCCACGGTGCTCGGCTCAGATGCTGTCTGGATGTCGTTAGGGACAGAGCTGCTGCGTTTCAGGGAGAGTGTTAGGGCCTGGATTTAGTTCTCTTCTAGGCAGGAGTGATCTCAAAAGAACCCAACAGCCCTTCTAAGGGCTACAAGACATTTAGCGTACTATTGACTCGCGATTGCGTCATAAGCACGCATGCACGACGCTAGTCCACATGAGCCCTGTGGGGGCTGAACTGGAGGAGGAAGAGGAGGAGGACATTGGAGCACAAAGAATGCCTAGAGAAATGGGTAGTTTCTCTACCCAGGTGACAGGAGAGGAGGAGCAGGAGCAACCAGAGGAGCTACAGGGCAATTAGGATGAGGAGGCAGAGGACCCAGACACACCGTGGCAGTATGCAGTGGAGATGGAGGCAGGGAGTCCCTCCGAGTCACTTGCGCAAATGGCCCGATGCATGCTGACTTGCTTGCGTAGTGAGAGCTGTATTGTCACCATTCGGTAGAGGAATGACTACTGGATCTCCACCCTATTAGACCCTCGCTAATGGTCCAAAATGGGGGCCTTTTTTACACCTGCCAGAGGGAGGACAAACTCCCAACCTTCCAGAGGGAGGACAAACTGAACTACTATAGAGACATCCTATGTAGTCAGTTGGCTGCGCTATCGTCCATCCTCTCGCAGGTCTGACCGGGGGGGCCCTCTGCATTCATGTTCTACTGCCATGGCTGCTGGGGGGTAGGGGTGGCAGTAGCAGTACCAGCTCCATCAGCAGCAGCCTGAGTCTTGAGTCGCTGATGAGCAGCTTTCTTCATCCGCATAGTGAAGAAACTACTCACCAGCAGCATCAGCTAGACCTGGAGGATGACCTGAACCAGCAGGTGGTGGCATACTTGGACAGCACCCTGCCACCTGTCATTGAAGATCGTCTGGACTACTGGGCAGCCAAACTAGATTTGTGGCCGCCACTGGCCAAGTTTGCTCTGGAAAAGCTGTCCTGCCCGTCCAGAAGTGTGGCATCAGAGTGGGTGTTTAGTGTGGCGGGGCCATAGTTACCCCAAGGAGAACTCGCCTGTCCACCCAAAATGTGGAGAGACTGACCTTTGTCAAGATGAATCAGGAGTGGATCAGCCAGGATTTCCAACCACCAACGCCTGATGCGTCAGATTAGATCATGCATGCTGTCTTGACTAGAGACTTGTTTCTTCTGGCTACCTGCCTCATCAAATATTCTGATGCTGCCACCCGCCTGATGCCACACATCTGATGCCAAGTGCTCCTTCTTACACCCACCATCGTCAGCGGGTAGCATTATTGCCACCCTCCTCCCCACACTGTTGTCGTGCTACTCTGTAGTCTGCTGATGCAGCTGCTACTGCCTCCATAATGTTGTTGTACCATTCTGTAGTCTACCGATGCTGCTGCTACTGCCTCCATAATGTCGTCATTCCATTCTGTAGTCTGCTGATGATGCTGCTACTGCCTCCATAATGTCGTTGTACCATTCTCTAGTCTGCTGCTGCTGTTGCCGCCATAAAGTCGTTGTTCCACTCTGTAGTCTGCTGCTGCTGCTACTGCCTCCATAATGTCGTCCTTCCACTCTGTAGTCTGCTGATGCAGCTGCTACTGCCTCCATAATATTGTTGTACCATTCTGTAGTCTGCTATTGCTGCTGCTACTCCCTCCATAATGTCGTCATTCCACTCTGTGGCCTCCTGATGATGCTGCTCCCACCACTTCCACACTCTGTCATTGTGCCACTCTGTGGCCTCATAATTCTGATACTACTACTGCTGCTGCCACTTACACACTCTGTCATTGTGCCACTCTATGGCCTCCTGATGATGCTGCTCCCACCACTTCCACACTCTATCATTGTGCCACTCTGTGACCTCTTGATGATGCTGCTACTGCCGCCACTTCCGCATTCTGTCGTTGTGCCACTCTGTGGCCTCCTAATTCTGATACTACTGCTGCTGCCACTTCCACACTCTGTCATTGTACCACTCTATGGCCTCCTGATGATGCTGCTCCCACCACTTCCACACTCTATCATTGTGCTACTCTGTGACCTCCTGATGATGATGCTACTGCCGCCACTTCCACATTCTGTTGTCGTGCCACTCTGTGACCTCCTGATGATGCTGCTACTGCTGCTGCCACTTCCACACTCTGTCATTGTGCCACTCTATGGCCTCCTGATGATGCTACTACTGCTGCTGCCAATTCCACACTGTCGTCGTGCCACTCTGTGGTCTCGGGGTACTATCTGTCCTTGGGGAGCGAGCGCCTTAATCGGTGTGTGGAGACTTATAGGCCATTCATGGTTTTCTGGAATTCTGGGAGGAAAAGGGATGCAAATGATCTCTTAACAAGCTCTTTCTCTAATGCCACCAGATGAAAGGCAGCTATCCGATAAGTCAATGTTTAGCTCTTTAAATAAGCCTTGAGACCTGACTTCGATATTAAATAAGCTAGCACCTCATCTGCAGACAGCTTTTTCGGGGGGAATTGCCCCTCATCAATGCAGAGCAGAGACTACTGGCTTAACTGGGTGAGAGGCCTGTCAGGGTTTGGGGGTACTATCTCCCCGTGGGGAGAAAGCCCCTTAATCGGCGTGAGGAGATTCTGTGGTCTCCTGATGCTAATGCTGCTGCCACTGTTTCACACTGTCGCACACTGTCGTCGTGACACTCTACTGCTGCCTTCCCTAATGCTGCTGCCCACCTCCACCCCTGTCGTCGTGCCCACTCCTGTGGTCTCCGGGGTACTATCCTGTCCGGTGGGGAGCGAGCCCCGCCACCCAGATTGAAAGGCCAGCTAATGCTCCCTGTGCCACTGTTTCCAACACTGTCGTCCGTGCCACTCCGTCGTCTCTCCTGATGCTACCCAGCTTGCTCGCCACTGCCTCCTCTACACCTCTCGTTGAACCACTCTGTGGTCTCCCTGATGTGTGAGTAGGCTGCTGCCACTGCCCTCCCCCCATACATTGTCCCTCGTGCCATTCTGTGGTCTCCTGATGCTACAGCTGCATGCCACTGCCCTCTTGTCACACCTGTCGTCGGCCACCTCTGTGGTCTTCCTTGAGTGCCCACTCGCCATCTCCACCACTGTCGGGGGGCTCTGCTTGTTAAGCAACTGTCATAGAACAGGTTCTGTAGAAATCTATGTGGAATCAGTGAATTGGTGTAAAAGGAGTGCGCTCTTTCGCTCTATAGTAGAATCTTGGGCCTCTGCATGGTTCTTTATAGCTGGCGCTAACATTGACCTGTAAGGCTGAGTTCACACTTGGGTTATTTGGTCAGTTTTGGCCCCATAACTTCCCAAATACGTAAAGTGTGCAGTGATTCTAAGAGCGAGGCCTGTTATCTGCGTGTCATACTGGCTCACAGTATTGTTTCACTACCACAGAAGACTCCCTATGCGTGTTACTGCAAGGCACAGTGTTCTACACCACTATATAGGCTCTCTGCACCCAGGAAGTAGCCGTTTTTTAACACGATTCGCCACAAATTTATTCGGATCGAGTCGAATCATTTCGGAAAATTTGGCAAACCGACCGAATTGAATTTTTGAAAAATTCACTCCTCTCTAATTATATGTAACGAGGCCACACCTGGGGGGCATTATATGTAAAGAGGCAACTAGTGAGGGGCATTTTATCTAAAGAGGCACTACTGGGGGGTGTTATATGTACATAAGGCACTACTGGGTGGGAGGGTCATTATATCTAATGGGGCCTAACCGCGGAGGATTATCAAGTAGGGGCATAAAAGGAGGTATTAATACTAAATAGGTGTGTTCAATTATGCAGAAAGAAGGTCTGGTCAGGAGACGTCTTCATGGTTATCTGTGCAATGCCGAGAAAAAGGAAAGAGAACGACTCCAGCCAGAGGAGACATCGCTTGTAAATCACTGACTGGGGGCCTAACTGGGTCACAGTGTAGCAGTGTAGCAGTATTAGTTGGCATTTATAAAGTGTTATTATTGGCAATGTTTTCCACATATTCTTTAATACGTACTTTATTGTGTTGTATTATGTACATGGTTAACCCCAGTGTCAAACCCCCTCACACACCCCACCCCCTGGCCGCCAGTCCACAGAAAAAAAATGTCTTGTATGAATCTGGTACCTTGTGAGAAAAATTTGGGGACCACTGCTTTAAGGAACTGCTCTTCTCTATGCCCCCACCTCTCAGGAATGGTGCAATTAGGGGTAAGGTTATGGAGGACTGGCAAGAGATGTGCCCAGGGTGCTGGATGTCAAGAAGGCTTTCTGCCTTGCCCAAAGTATTTAGATGCAGAGTTAGGGCAGAGAACTAAACCCTTATCCTGGATGACAGAAAATACAGCTTAGAACCCTGGGTGCAACTAAAGAAATACATTGCTTATCTGTCTTGGATGTCTAAATGTTGATCCAATATGAATTGTGACGTTATTATAATAGACATAGGTGGAGATTTATGAAGACGTAAATGAAAATAACGTTGGTTTGGTTGCTGGCCCCTTCTCACTCTTACCACGGATAAAAACCACCACTTGCAACAATTTTTTCAAAAGATGTATTTAAAAAGTCATAGTATACGACATTTTATCACCCTTTTCTGGCATAACCTAAATGATAAATCTCGTCCATTCTATTCTAATACACTCTTTAAAATAATTAAGGTAAACTGTTAATAACCTTTTCTAAGTTTATGACAGAAATCCAGCCTCCTTTGTTTGATGTCATGATGAAGTTCAAGCATCTGTTTGAAGTGAGGGTCATCAGGTTAATGACCATGCACTGGCCTCCCTTGCATTATTTTACATAATTCTTGCGTCTTCAGGTCATGCTGCCTTTAGTTAAAAACGTCTATGGAATATTCTGCAATTTCTAATCTTCCATTCTAATCAAATTGTGCCAAAATTAAACGAATTAAATTAAAACTGCCTGGAAATTTGTTTATCTGCTGACAGCTTTAACTGAAACCAGAGTTCCTGCTATGGCTTAATTCCAGGAAATGTCATCCCTTACCTAATGACTCAAGGACGATGCATCTAATGCACATCTCTGTTCTGGGCGCACATAAACTTCACCTTTTGCCCTTTTCTCGTGATTTGCTTCTCTGTTCAATAGTGTAAAAACAAGTGTTTGGGAACATAAAAGTATAAGGATTCATTAAAAACTACACAAATATATGTAAATTCATGTGTGTTATCTCCTAGAGCTAGGAAATGTCTTGGAAACATTATTTCTCTCTTGTAAGTGTAATGAAGGCGCCATCTACAGGCGAGGGTTTTTTTTTCTTAGAGTAAAACAAAAATGTATTTGCAACAACTATTTTTACACTTTCCATAGCATATACGTGAGTGTGCATCGCTAAATATCGGCATTCCCATTTTTATTTATGTAACCAGAGCACTTACCCTTCCTCCGGATGCAGTTTATCTATGTGATAAACCCATTAACATAGTTATGAATGATGTAGAACAATTTAAAGGTAAATCTCTGTAACCTGCTGACGTCATATACTGTACATTGTATACATAAGTTAATGTCAGGAGATTAATGAACATTCAGACTAACAGATAAATCACATCTTTACTAGAATTCATATTATCATAAATTAACTGTATGGTATTTTTACAAAATGAAGATTAAAAGAATCAGGATTTATACTTCTTAACCCTATATTTACTAGCATTATTTTACTAGTTTTTATTATATACCCAGTAAATCATACGTTTGTTCATTTCTTCATTTATTATTTTTTTCCAAATGTAACTATTGTTGAAACAATGTAATAGTGATATGTTATATTTGTAATAAGTACTGTAACACAGGGTGTTTTATTTATTGTATTGTTTTAATTGGCGTTATCGTAACATTTCAAGTCAATACAGGCTTTGAGTAAAACAGCAATAGATCGCAGAAGATCTTAGGCCAGGCAAGTTACACCTTTCTTATTTCCACCCATAAAGATTGAATCGGAAGGTTCAGACATCTTGACCTCCACCTTCCACCTCCACCAGCCTTTTGTACGTTTTTCACACAGTCAGGGTTTGGTCAGTGATTTCCATCAGTGGTTTTGAGCCAAAACCAGGTGTGGCTCTAAACAAAGAACAGGTGCAGATCTTTCCCTTATACATTATGTCTGTGGAGACTTCAACCCTGGTTTTGTTTCAAAGTCACTGATCAAACACTGATGTGTGAATATGGCTTAACAAAGGATCAAGATTATTTAAAGGGGTTGGCCGGGATTGGTAAAAACATGGCTGGTTTCTTTAAAAGCTGTTTTCTCAACAGTTCATGTGTGATATTGCAGCTTAACCCCCTTTACTCTAATAAGCTGAGCTGCAACCCATGAGTAGTTGTAGTGCTCTTTTTTTCTAATCCAGTAATAAAGATATTGATCAACTGCTTCACTGTTGCACAAGCGATTCCTTTTATGGCTGGGCCAATTTTCATTTTTGCATTTTCATTTTTTTCTTCTCTTTCCCTCAGTGGACTTGAATATGCAATCCTCGGATCAATTATACCGTAGACTGCAATAGTATACTATTGCAGTTTATGGGGTTTTTATTTTCACAGGCAGTTTCCTATGACAAGCCTGGGAGCCTTCACAAGGCTAACAAAGTGACTGACTGGAACCCTGCAGTTTTACCACCTGGGCTCCAACAGAACAACAGAAGGACAGAAGAAGCCCCCTCCCTCTGTCTAATCATTCAGATGTAGTGGTCACTATTGACTACGGCATATGAAGGATTAAATGACCAGGATCAGAGTCACCTCGGCCTGGTTTCAGCTGTGAGCCCACACTATACATCCCTTACACATAAATGACATACAGTTACATCATTTTGCATGAAGAATAAAAGGAAATGTGTTATCAGAATATGACCTACTGTTCGGATGAAGTCTTAAAAATAAGTTAAGTATATTTTTAAAAGGCTATGAACACCTTTGGGGTCAATTTTTTATTATTGCATTGTACTCATTTTGAGATAAAAATAATTTTTTCAGTTGGTATTTATTAGAGATGAGCGAGCACTAAAATGCTCGGGTGCTCGTTATTCGAGACAAACTTTTCCCGATGCTCGGGTGCTCGTTTCGAGTAACGAACCCCATTGAAGTCAATGGGAGACTCAAGCATTTTTTGCAGGGGACCAAGGCTCTGCCTAGGGAAGGCTGGCTGAAAACCTGGAAACCTCAGAAAATGATGGAAACACCATGGAAATGGACAGGAAACAGCAGGGGCAGCATGCATGGTTGCCTCTGAGGCTGCCTAATCCCACCATTACCCCAAATTCTCCTGCAACAGCCTGGTGGTTAGCCTCATGGCAATTGTGCTCACCCAGACCAAGAAAGGCGAGGCACATGCCCATCACATGTTAGGGAAGCACCCAACTAGGTGCAACGAAGGTCTATCACCCATGCCCATGCTGGCACTGCTCTCCTATCCCCAGTCACACGATGCAGGCATAAGCCTGACACAGCATGGCGGTGACACCAACAAATGACCAAGTTAGATTAGGTAGCAGGTGAGCCACCCAAAAATTTAGCCTGACACAGCATGGCAGTGACAACAGAGTGACGAAGTTAGACTGAGGTAGCAGGAGGTGAAGCATGGATGGTAATTTGAAGGAGGAGGAGGGGTTGGAGGAAGAGGCATAGTAAGTCTGAGAAACCGTGACCGAGGTAGGCCCCGCAATCCTCCAAGTGGGCAGTACATGAGCGGCCCCAGGGTCAGACTTGGTCAGAGTGACCGAGCTACACGACGGTAGCAGGTAGAGCACATAAAAAATTTAGCGTGGCCCTGTATGTGGACGTTGAGGGCCTGGAGGCTGTCTCCTTGAGAAATGCTCAGGGTGGCCGAACGCCGGGCTCGATGGCGGACCCTTTTCGGGTTATCGATTGTCGAAATGTTGGCTTACATCAAGTTTAGAATCTGTTCTTATCAGTTGCTGTGGCTGTTGGTGGTAAAGTGATGAGCATAGCTGCTTCCCAAGCAGTTGACCCGGGTTCGATACCCGTCTATCGCATTATGTGGCCCTGCGGAAAAATTGATTGGAGAGAGGGCCTGTAGGTGGCCCTCCGGAAAAATTGTGGTAAAAGAGTGCCAGTTGGACCTCTAAAAAATTGCGTTTTTTGTGTCAGCGTTAGGCAAAGACGACAAGGAGGAGGAGGAGTAGAGAAGAGGAATCGGATACATAAGTAATGTTAATCTTTAGCTGCTTTCCCCCGGAGGAGATTTGAATTCCGGTGAATTCCAGGCTTTGTTCATTTTAATAAGCGTCAGCCTGTCAGCGCTGTCAGTTGACAGGTGTGTACGCTTATCGGTGATGACGCCACCAGCTGCACTGAATACCCGCTCTGACAACACGCTAACGGCAGGGCAGGCCAGCACCTCCAAGGCGTACAGCGCCAGTTCAGGCCACGTGTCCAGCTTTGAAACCCAGTAGTTGTATGGAGCTGAGTGATCGGTCCGGACGTTGGTATGGTCAGCTAGGTACTCCCTCACCATCTTTCTGTAAAGCTCCCCCCTACTCTGCCTAGACTGGGGACAGGTGACAGTGTCTTGCTGGGGTGACATAAAACTGGCAAAGGCCTTGGAGAGCGTTCCCCTGCCAGTGCTGGACAAGCTGCCTGCTCGCCTCCTCTCCCCCGCTACTTGGCCCACAGAACCATGCCCTCTGCCGCTAGCGGTGTCAGATGGGAAGGATTGTTTCAGCTTGTGCACCAGGGCCTGTTGATATTGATTCACTCTCATACTCCTTTCCTCTACAGGGATGAGAGTGGAAAGGTTCTGCCTGTACCGTGGGTCCAGGAGAGAAAACACCCAGTAATCGGTGTTTGAAAAAATGCTTCTAACGCGAGGGTCACGGGATAGGCAGCCTAATATGAAGTCTGCCATGTGCGCCAGAGTCCCAACACGCAAAAATTCCCTCTCCTCTCTGGTCTGACTCTTCATTTCCTCCTCCTCCTCCAAGTCCTCCTCTTCAGCCCATACATGCTCAAGAGTTAAGAAGGACTGAGCACTGGTACCCTCTTCTGTCTCGCCGACATTCTCCTCCTCTTCCTCCTCATCCTCATCCCCCTCCTCCGATACGCGCTGAGAAACAGACCGGAGGGTGCTCTGGCTATCAAGCGACATATCTTCCTCCACCGTCTCTTGTGACAAGCGCAAAGCATCCGACCTCATGCTGAGCAGTGAGTTTTTCAACAGGCAAAGCAGCGGGATGGTGAGGCTGATAATGGCGGCATCACCGCTGACCATCTGTGTTGACTCCTCAAAGTTGCTCAACACCTGGCAGATATCAGACATCCACGTCCACTCCTCATTGTAGACTTGAGGAATCTGAGTGACCTGACTACCAGTTCTGGTGGCAGTTGACATCTGGCAGTCTACAATCGCTCTGCGCTGCTGGTAAACTCTGGATAACATGTTTAATGTCGAATTCCATCTTGTGGGCATGTCGCACAACAGTCGGTGAGCGGGCAGTTGTAGGCGGCGCTGCGCTGCCTGAGAGTGGCAGCATCTGTGGTCGACTTGCGGAAATGCGCACAGATGCGGCGCACCTTGGTGAGCAAATCAGACAGATTGGGGTATGTCTTGAGGAACCGCTGAACTATGAGATTGAACACGTGGGCCAGGTATGGCACATGTGTCAGTCTGCCGAGTTGCAGAGCCGCCACCAGGTTACGCCCGTTGTCACACACAACCATGCCTGGCTTGAGGTTCAGTGGTGCCAGCCACAGATCGGTCTGCGCCGTAATGCCCCGTAAAAGCTCTTGGGCGGTGTGCCTTTTGTCACCTAAGCTCAGCAGTTTGAGCACAGCCTTCTGGCGCTTAGCCATGGCACTGCTGCTGTGCCTAGAGCTACCAACTGAAAGCGCCGTGCCCACGGATGGTAATTCGGAGGAGGAGGTGGAGGAGGAGGAGGAGGGGTTGGAGGAGGAGGCACTGAGAGACCGTGACCGAGGTAGGCCCCGCAATCCTCAGTGTGGGCAGTACATGAGTGGCCCCAGGATCAGACTCGGTCCCAGCCTCCACCAAGTTAGCCCAATGTGCCGTCAGTGATATATAGTGTCCCTGCCCGGCAGCACTTGTCCACATGTCCATGGTTAGGTGGACCTTCTCAGAAACACCGTGGTCAGGGCACGGATGATGTTCTGTGACACGTGCTGGTGTAGGGCTGGGACGGCACATCGGGAAAAATAGTGGCGGCTGGGGACCGAATACCGAGGAGCAGCCACCGCCATGAGATTGCGAAAGGCCTCGGTCTCTACCAGCCTATAGGGCAGCATCTCCAGGCTCAGCAATTTGGAAATGTGGACGTTGAGGGCTTGGGCATGTGGGTGGGTGGAACTGTATTTCCTCTTGTGCTCTAGCATCTGCTGTAAAGACAGCTGAACGCTGTGAAGGGACACATTGGTGGACGCTGTGGAGGATCGTGGAGGCAAAAGTGTGGTTTTCCGGCGGGAGGCGCTCATTCCGGGGTCCTGGGCAGGGGGTTGACTAGCAGAGGCAGCGAGTGACACAGGGGAAGGAGCAGTGGTGGGACCCACAGGAGGTGAATGGCCTTGGTTCCTTTGAGTGGGGTGTTTAGCACTCATATGCCTGCGCATGCTGGTGGTGGTTAGGCTAGTAGTGGTGGCACCCCTGCTGATCCTGGTGTGGCACAGGTTGCACACCACAGTACATCGGTCATCCTCACTTCCTTTAAAGAACCTCCAGACTTGTGAACATCTAGGCCTCGCCACGGGAGCTTCACTACGTGAAACAGTTGCTGCTGATGCACCAGCTCTGGCCCTGCTTCTCCCTCTGGCCACACCACTGCCTCTTCCAACCTGTTCTGGTGCAGCACTTGCCTCCGCCTCAGAAGCACTGTGTTCACTCGGCTTATCAACCCAGCTTGGGTCAGTCACCTCGTCATCCTCCGATTCCTCAGTCTGCTCCCCCCTCGGACTTCCTGCCCCGACAACAACTTTACCACTGTCTGACAACCGTATCTCCTCATCGTCCGACACCTCTTTACACACTTCTTCCACTAAGTCAACAATGTCATCATCATCACCCACAGACTGCGACAGTTGGAAAACTTGGGCATCGGGAAAGAGGTCAGCAGCAACCTGAGAAGTAGTTTGTGACTCTGGGAAGGGTCCAGAAAACAGTTCCTCAGAGTATGCCGGATCGCATTCCAAATTTTCCTGGGAGGGGGGCAGACTGGGGGGAAGGAGGTTGAGGTGGAGGAGCCAGAGGAATGCTCCCTTGGTAACGTGGGTGGACTGCGTGGAAGACTGACTGGTGGACAAATTACTTGAAGCATTGTCCGCAATCCACGACATCAGCTGTTCGCACTGTTGTGGTTTCAACAGTCCTCTACCACGTGTCCCTGTAAGTTGAGACATGAAGCTAGGGAGTGTAGCTCTGCGGCGTTCCCCTGCTCCCTCATCAGCAGGTACTGTCTCACCCTGCCTAGGACCATGGCCTCTGCCCCCTGCAGTAATTGAATGCCCACGCCCACGTTCTCGTCCTCGACCCTTAGCCCTGGGGTTCAACATTTTCTGTATATAAGTGTATTATATGTACAAAAAAAAAAGGGCCTGCTGTACTGAAACCCACAAACTTGTTCAATCTGAACAAGTTAATATATAGGTGAGTAAGTTAGAGCAAAATTACGTATGTTATTACGTACTGTGCATTATGGAGCAATTACACGGAAACTATTAGATTAGGCAGACTTGGTCTGCTTAAGTGCAACCCAGACAAATGTCGCACAGAGATTTTTGTAATGTAGCTGTATCAGTGAGAGCAAAAGACCTTTTTTAATTAAGTAACGTACAGAATGTGTCACCTGGACAGAAAATACGGATTGTGGTTTGTGGTGAGTGGACAGCTGAACTGTGACACACAGAATGGTTCCACACAGCTGTATGAAATGGATTTGTATCACTGAGATAAAACAACAAAAAACTATTTTTTTTTTTAGTTTTTTTTACATTTTTTTTTTTTTTAACGTGACGTGCAGAAAATATCAGAGAGCAAACTCAGCCCCTGCTGACTGTGGCTATTTTGACTGCAACCCAGAAAAATGTTGCACTCAGATTTTTCTAATGTAGCTGTATCAGTGAAAGCAAAAGACTGTATTTGATTATGTGACGTACAGTATGGGTCACCTGGACAGAAAATACAGATTGTGGTTTGTGGTGAGTGGAAGGCTGAACTGTGACACACAGAATGGCTCCACACAGCTGTATGAAATGGATTTGTATCACTGAGATAAAACAAGAAAAAAACTAAGTTTGTTATATATGGCGATAGCTGCACTACTAGTGCCAGCCAGCCCAGCCAGGAGACAAAAAAAGTGTCTTGTAGCCCTTAGAAGGGCTGTTGGGTTCTTTTGATATCACTCCTGCCTAACAGAGAACTAAATCCAGGCCCTAACACTCTCCCTGAAACGCAGCAGATCTGTCCCTAACGACATCCAGACAGCATCTGAGCCGAGCACCGCGGGCAGTCACTAGTATATTCCAGGGTCACCTGATCAGGCCAGCCAACCCCTGCTATCGACATGTAAGGGCCCCACGTGATGCTGGGTGTATCGCAGAGTCTCCTGGCTTGTGATTGGCTGAGTTTATAGGCGTCAAAAATTCAAAATGCGGGAGATGCCATTTCTTTGAGCATGGTGAGATACTCGTCTGAGCAGCGAGCACTTACGAGTACCGTAATGCTCGAACGAGCACCAAGCTCGGACGAGCATGCTCGCTCATCTCTAGTGTTTATTAAAAATATAGAGCTTTTTTCTGTACATAGATGCGATGCTATAGTAGCAGCCTCTAGATTTTCTCTCTTTTCCATCAGTTGGGGAGCTGACGGGCTCCTTATCTGTGCTCTCTGATATTAAAAACACTCATTATAGCTCAGTTCTTATCTTACTGATAAGAATATGACTTAAATAAGTGTTTATGTTGTCTTAGTAGTTTAGAGATAAGGTTTATTAGATGACCGGCACAAAGTGAAAATGAAAGTACCAGTCACACAGTTAGAAAAACAGTTAACCCTTTGTGCCAGAACGGCTCATTTTTAATGAAGGCGAATTGAAAATATGATTTTTACCCACAAATAAGTAAAATGCAATCATAAACAAACATGTACATAGTCTTTAAGCATTTATGGCTGTAATTTTTTATTTTCCTTGTCTCTATATTTAAAAGAAAATCCTAAAATCAAGAAGATTTTGCAGTACCCACTTAATACAAATACCCAAATAATGCACCTACAATTTCTGTTCTATAAAGATCATGTTTTAGCATGTTATTACCATCACATGCAGATTTGCAATGCCAGATAACACCACTGTATACATTTTAAGTCACATGCAGTGTATCTACATTCATTAAAACAAATATTTTTCACAATTCCTGCCTTTTAATCCTAGTACACAGTTTCTTGGATCAGTTAGGATCACTACTATATTCCAGGAATGTGAAACTTGAGAATAAAACTAGTGGCAATGATTTACAACCCTGAATAAAAAAAATGTGTAAACTGTAAATAAATGTAAATAAAAACAGAATGCAATGATTTGCAAATTTGATAGAGACAAACGTTATTAAAAATAGATCATAGAACACATATCAAATGTTGAAAGTGAGACTTTTACCATGTCATGAAAAAATTATTTATTTACAACTTGATGGCAGCAACACATCTCAAAAAAGTTGGGACAGGGCAACAGAAGGTTGGAAAAGTAATGAGTACTAATAAAAAAAACAGCTGGTTATAAAAAATAAGGGTATAAAAAAAGAAGATCCTGTCAGAAACAAAAATGGGCAGAAGCTCACTAATCTGCAAAAAACTGCATCTAAAAATTGTGATCTACAGGCCTTTGGTGGCACTGCATTAAAAAACAGGCATGATTCTGTGCTGGAAATCACTGTGTGGGCTGAGGAACACTTCCAAGTATCATTGTCTGTGAACATACTTCACCATGCGATCCACAAATGCAAGTATAACCCCTTAATTGCTGCTAATACTTGTTTTTTAGGTGGTCATTAAAGGGGTTCTCCTGGAATTAAGAAAATGAAAATACTTAAACATTACAACATTATAAATATATTCCCAAATACCTTTTCATTAGTTATAATGGCTCGTTTTGTCTGGGGAACAAAGGGAAATAAAATGGCCGTCATTCTATTAGTAACATAGTCACATAGTAATATAGTTTATAAGTTAGTACACACAAACCCTGTCCTAATCACACAGGAGGACAAGTTACTTCACAACACTGACCTAAAGATCTGCCTCACCCTCCTCTCTGCTCTGCTTGTCCGAAATTATAATCCTGAATACAACTGATAACATCTTCAGCTGAATCTCTGTGGGAATGGAGTTCATGAGAGATATAAAGTGCACAGAGGAAGGACAGGGCAGACTATGGTAATGGAGACGGCATACAAGTGCTGCTTCTCATTACCCACATCCCCACCTCCTCTTTGTACTTCATGTCTCCTCATGAACTCCTTTCCTACAAAGATTTAGCTGAAGATCTTATTATCTGTATTCAGGATCATAATCCCTGACAAGCAGAACAGAGAGGAGGATGAGGCAGCTCTTTACCTCAGTGTTGTGAAGTAACTTGTCCTGCTGTGTGAATAAGACAGGTTTTGTGTGTACTAATAAGATGGCGGCCATTTTATTTCTCCTAATGATTGCTCCCTAGACAAAACGAGTCATTATACAGTATTTAATGAAAGGTGTTTGAGAATATATTTATAATAAAGTAATATTTAAGTATTTTCATAATTCCTGGAGAACCCCATTAATGGACTTTAAAGATGGTGGCCTAGAATAAGTGCTGCACAGGTCTCACATGCAGCGGAGTGCAGCAGCTGTGGATCACTTAACCATTTAAAAAATTACAAAAATAAAAACCCCTCCACATATTTGTTATTGTGGCTTCCGTAACGATCTGCCCTACACAATTTTCACACAGTTCATCCTGCAGAGTGGACCCTCCCAATAAAAAAACAATGCAAGAATTGCCGTTCTTTGCTTATTTGCCACAAAAAAGCCACATAAAAAGCAATAAAAAGTGTTACGTACCCCAAAATGGTACCAATGAAATCTACAAGTTGTCCTCGGCTCAGTAGATTGAAAAATAAAATGGGTTTTTATTGTGCAACAGTAGCAAAACTGTATTTGATATTGCTGTAATTGTACTGACCCAGAGAATAAAGTTATTGTGTTATTTATGTCGAAAAATACAGATGTGT
Organism: Rhinella marina; assembly: GCA_900303285.1. NCBI lineage: Eukaryota > Metazoa > Chordata > Amphibia > Anura > Bufonidae > Rhinella > Rhinella marina. The sequence continues at coordinate 1,534 of ONZH01023725.1, read as the reverse complement.
CCACACTTAACTGATCACTTATCTCAACATGTCCTGAGATGTGTGTCACGAAATGACGTTATAACTAAATTGGATAAATTGTAATACAACTTTCAGACACCAGGTGGTGCATGGTGCTACTAGCTATACAACGTTCAGACACAAGGTGGCCCGTTGTTTTACTAGCTAATACCTGAACTTGAGGTATTCACTTCATACATTTAACATATATAGAAAAATATATTGTATACATTAAACAAATCCCTTCTAAGGATTTTTTTTTTTAGTGTGCAATGATTATCATATATTTAGACCCATGCCATTGTTCACCACAATACTGTATGCCGTATGCCATGAGTTGGGAACACTTGGTGTCAGTATATATACAGTGCTAGTCTAGTATTATATTTGTTATATGCAAAATAGCACCCACCAACCACAGTATTATGCATAGATTATTATATACTTTTAACAGTCCCATTACATGCTACAAATATACATAATACAATTCAGGGTGTCAGTATATACCTCAATTTTAGCATGACATTTATTATTCCTTAATGATTATCCGATGATCTGTGTATCTAATCCTATCATGTGTGATACTGTCTGCTGAGATGGGTATCTAATCCTAACATGTGTGATACTGTCTGCTGAACTATATATCTAATCCTATTCTAGGTGACAGCGTCTGCTAAAATGTGTATCTAATCCTATCATGTGCAATACTGTCTGCTGATTTCTGTATCTAATCCAATCATGTGTGTTACTGTTTGCAGAGTTATGTATCCAATCCTATCATCTGTGATACTATCTGCAGAGTTGCGTATCTAAGCCTAGTGTGTATGATACTGCCTGTTAAGTTGTGTATCTAATCCTATCATGTGTGATACTGTCTGCTAAGATGGGTATCTAATCCTATCATGTGTGATACTGTCTGCTGAACTGTGTATCTAATCCTATCATGTGTGATACTGTTTGCAGAGTTGTGTATCTAAGCCTATTGCTTATGATACTGCCTGCTGTTATGTATCTAATCCTATCATGTGTGATACTGCCTGAATATCTGTGTATCTAATCCTATAATGTGTGATACGGTCTGCTAAACTGCGTATCTAATACTATCATGTGTGATACTGTTTGCAGAGTTGTGTATCTAATCCTATCATGTGTGATACTGTTTGCAGAGTTGTGTTTCTAATCCTATCCTGTGTGATACTATCTGCAGAGTTGTATATCTAAGCCTATTCTGTATGATACTGCCTGCTGACTGTGTATCTAATCCTATCATGTGTGATACTGACTGCTAAGTTGTGTATCTAATCCTATCATGTGTGATACTATTTGCAGAGCCCCTGTATCTAATCCTATCATGTGTGATAATGTTTGCAGAGTTGTGTATCCAATCCTATCATGTGTGATACTATCTGCAGAGTTATGTATCCAAGCCTATTGTGTATGATACTGCCTGCTAAGTTGTGTATCTAATCCTATCATGTGTGATACTGCCTGAATATTTTGTGGTATCTCTAATCCTTAATCATGTGTGATACTG
>ONZH01023724.1:0-173822 GCA_900303285.1 Rhinella marina | reverse complement strand
TACTAACACTGTATACTACTATGAAGATATTATGGGTGAGAGGAGGGCGATATGATGTGGAGTGGGCATTTAAAGTTAAGGGATCATAGAATATCTGGGATGCATATTTGATGGAGGGGGCATTTCTTGGGAGGGTTGAATGAATGAATAAAAGATGTCTGTGTGTCACATTCTGCAGGTACAAACATAACAAATATAAATACAGCACATACAATGCACTAGTATACCATAGCTCCCGTCCCAACCGTTCAGGATTAGGCTGGACTGTCAGGATTTTAGCGGCTGAGTCCGGGAATGGGTGGCTATGTCCCGTGGTCAGCTGTCTTTGCATCCATAAGAAGCAGAGACGGGTGACGGTAAGCAGGGAGCAGTCCCTTCACCTTCCCCGACGTCCAGTGTAATGTCTCCTTGTGGCTGCCCACATACAGTATAATGTCTTCTCCTTGTGGCCCCAAGTGTTTTTGTATTCTAAATGGGTATTATTTATTGCAATACATTTCTTAATATCTTTATTGCGGGAATATTTTTGATATCGCCCACTCCAGACACATTAGATGCAGCATGAGCACGTCTTTGAGTCTGTGTGTTGGAGGAGGAAGCACTAACTATGAAGGGGCATATATTTAAGGGTACTTTCATACTAGCGAGAGAGATCCGGTGGGCTGCTATGGCCAGGAACAGCCCAACGGATCTCTCCGGATCCAGCATTTGCCTGACACAAAAAGGAGAATGGCCAACCCCATCAACAATAATGGGTGACGGTGCTGAACCGGCCGCTATCCAGCAAGAACGCCGGGAATTTGCAGGGCAAATACCGCGGATCAGCCTGCCGGATCACCACCACATATGTGAAAGTAGCCCTAAGGCAAATTACTGTGAAGGGGCACGTATCTGAGAATATCTTCACTTGTTTGAGTGGAGTTAGAGGCGTGGCCTAGCATGAAAGAAAATTTCTGCAGCGCACCACGCACGCCCACGTTGTCCTTCTATACGGTTTTCATTGTTGGCACTGGTATCAGGGTTGCCAACCAAAATTTTTTTTTTTCTGGACAACTTTGGACAACATCCCAAATCATGGACGGTTAACATTTTTAAAGGAAAAATTTGAAAACCATAATGAAGGATAAATATAAAGTAATAAAGGTCTATAGCTCAATATACTGATCAGAACTCATTACCACCATTTTACTGTAAGCTGAAAAATGATGATAATTACCACCAAAATAATCTAGTATAACCAGCCTCTAAAAAATCACAGACTTTTTCAAGGACATGGAAAAAAGTTGCCTATTTTTACGGACTGTCCAGAAATTTGTGGGACAGTTGGCAACCCAGACTGGTATATATACAATACAGTACACTAATTTATTAACATGATTTTACTTTTTAAATATTTTGTTACTTACCCCTTCTTATCTCCTCCCGTATCTCCTTTAGCCACTCTGGGGTTTTTATTTTTAGATCCGACCATCGGCGTTGGATCTGGCCGGAGGTCCGCACAGTCCTACACCTATGTAGGGAGGCCTCGGATCACCACCTCTATGACCTCCTTTTTGTGCACATGTTTATGGGGGTGTGGTCCATCATAGTTCTCCCGGTCCATGACACGGACCATGTATTTGAGCTCCTCTGAGCTAAAAGCAGCTGCTCTTCTTGCCATCGCTAGGCCTCTACGTCGTGCGTGCGTGCGTACGTGCGTACGTACGTGCGTACATACGTACGAATATTACGCTAAAGATTTGTACGCTAATGCGTACGTATTCCGTCAAGTAGCGTACTTTTAACAACGCTACACTGTATGTTATTATGAATGTTCGCATTAGCGTACGCATTAGTTTAAATTCTTAAATATGCGTATATTTTGCGTCGCCGTTGTACAAATCACTTTAATTTTTTCTACTTTTTTCATTGGAATAGCAACTGCAAGTAAACGAAACTATACCCTACCAGACTCCCATTATTGTTGCAGCAATTATTCAGCCGTTATAGCAAGGTTCGTTTTAGGTTCGGTTCGTACGAATCCGAACTTCAAGAAAATTCGCCGAACCGAACCGAACCGAACTTTTCAAAAGTTCGCTCATCCCTACTCCTCAGGCATCTTAACAAAAAGCTTCCACACCGCCGAGTAGGCGATTTTACCACCAACACTCTGTACTGACTGAGTGGTACCTCCGCTGCCTGGCTGAGCCCCTGTGCCGCTCTTTTCAAGGCTGGAAAGCACCTGCGAAGAGTGCGGTCTACCCCGTGCCTGTTTGGCTCCTGACCTCGCACTGCTGCCACTCCGCTGACTAACGGCCATACTACCGACTTGCTGCTTGCACCGCTACATGTCAGTCACGTCTGCAGATTATGATAATGATGATGAGGCCCTTACTTCACCCGGCTCCCAAGTGCAATCGGCTACATCATCAACAACTACAGTTTGCATGTCGCTAATGTCCTCCTCAACTGTCTCGGTGTACAAAGACTGACCGCTCTCAACATCACCTCCCACTACACTCTCCTCATCAGTACTTGACCACCTACTGGAAGGAGCGGATTTCTGCCCCACCTCTTGGCTTCCAAGTAGCTGCTGACTATCCTCAAGTAGTTTGTCCTCGCTGTATAGTGAAGCAGAACCCATAGCTTATAGTACTTCTCTGGCTGAGGGAACCAAAAAGGACAGAGGCAGGTTGAGGACAGGTGAGGGCACTGGAGCTGCTCCAGGCCCATGCCAACTAAGGGTTGTGTCTGACGAACCCACCGACTCTTGGCTAGGGGTTTCAGATGTCATCTGGGAGGAAGTGGATGACCGAGTCAACCATTCACATCTCGGTTGGTGGTCAACACACGACCACTAGATGACACAGGTAGCTGTGGCCTCGCCAAGTGACCCCTAATGCCACGTCCCCTTCCTCTGCTGAGACCTGTGCCAGTTCCCGAAAAATTTGTGCCACTGCCCCTCCCCTGTGAAGGGCCTGTCACACCTCTGTCTGACATCCTGTTTGATAAAAATTTTTTAAATAAAATAAAATGAAGAATTCCCCCAAAAATTATACCTTGCTCACTGCCTTGCACAACGGCTTAATTATTTCTTTCAGAAATATCGTCACTTACACAGTGTGTTAACAATGGGTTACTGAACTGAAGTACAATGGGTTACTGCACAGCACTATACACTTTGTTTATATAGCGACTGACGCTGCGACTATCGATTTAAAAGGAACGAGTCCAGAACCACGTCTTCACTCTTTTTTGGGCAATTCAACTTCACTAACTACGTTAGCACAATATCACGCTTTTCTGTTTGGATGGCGAATGATGCCAAAAATACTAAGTTAAAATGAACAACCGCAAAAAAAACTATCAACTGTTTTTTGGCCAATTCAACTTCGCCGAGGAAAACCCAAAACACAACCCAAAATATTATCTTTTTTTGGGTTTTTTCTTTTTTTTCAGCGACTGACACTGTGACTATCGATTTAAAGGGAACGAGCCCAGAACCACGTCTTAACTCCTTTTTGGGCAATTCAACTTCGCCGAGGAAGTTTAATTTTTTTCCCAAAACAAAAACCAAAATATAACCTTTTTTGGGTTTTTTTCTTTTTTTACAGAGACTGACGCTGCGACTATCGATATAAAACGAGCCCAGAACCACATCTTAACTCTTTTTTGACTACGTTATCACAATATCACGCTTTTCTGTTTGGATGGCGAATAACGCTGCAAATAGTTATTTAAAATGAACAACCTCACATACACAGATTCACTGTTTTTTTGGCAATTCAACTTCACTGAAGCTAGCACTATATGGCGCTTGTCTGTTTGTATGGCGAATAACGCTACAAATAGTTATTTAAAATTAACAACCCGACAAACATGGATTCACTGTTTTTTTGGCAATTCAACTACACTGAAAAGGTTAGCACTATATGGCGCGTGTCTGTTTGTATGGCGAATAACGCCGCAAATAGTTATTTAAAATGAACAACCCCACAAACACGGATTCACTGTTTTTTTGGCAATTCAACTACACTGAAAAAGTTTGCACTATATGGCGCTTGTCTGTTTGTATGGCGAATAACGCCGCAAATAGTTATTTAAAAAGAACAACCCCACAAACACGGATTCACAGTTTTTTTGGAAATTCAACTACACTGAAAAAGTTAGCACTATATGGCGCTTGTCTGTTTGTATGGCGAATAACGCCGCAAATAGTTATTTAAAACGAACAACCCCACAAACACGGATTCACTGTTTTTTTGGCAATTCAACTACACTGATAAAGTTAGCACTATATGGCGCTTGTCTGTTTGTATGGCGAATAACGCCGCAAATAGTTATTTAAAATGAACAACCCCACAAACACGGATTCACTGTTTTTTTGGCAATTCAACTTCTCTGAAAAAGTTAGCACTATATGGCGCTTTTCTGTTTGTATGGCGAATAACGCCGCAAATAGTTATTTAAAATGAACAACCCCACAAACACGGATTAACTGTTTTTTTTGGCAATTCAGCTACACTGAAAAAGTTACCACTATATGGCGCTTGTCTGTTTGTATGGCGAATAATGCCGCAAATAGTTATTTAAAATGAACAACCCCACAAACACGGATTCACTCTTTTTTTGGCAATTCAACTACACTGAAAAAGTTCACACTATATGGCGCTTGTCTGTTTGTATGGCGAATAACTACATTTACATACATTTACAAGCTGCCAATCACGGATTATATATGTTTTTCCCCAAACACAACCCAAAAGATATATTTTATTTTTTTAATTTATTTTTTTATTATAATTTTTTTTGTGTTTTTTTTTTTTAGTTTTTTTTTTTTTATGTACCCCAAACAAGGCTCTGACCCTCTTACTGCACTGCAACAAGGGACACTAGTGGTGCTTCTTTGAATAAAGCACCCCAAAACTGCCTTCAGAACAGAGTGCAGTGCTGTATAACAGGTTAACCCCAATTCCCACTCACTGCTGCTCAGTGTACCAGAATAGCGATTTCACTGCCTGATAATCCCTTATGGATTCTGTCTAGAAATCATTCCTCTCCTATCCCTGCAATTCAGATTATCTATCCCTGATCTCCTCATTTCTTTACTTTAGCAACGTTTTTCTATCACTTGCCCTATCTCTCCTGACATCTGTCTCAGGTCTAAAATCAATTGCAAGTGGCGGATTCCAGCGCTGCAGAGCTATTTATAGGGCTGTGACATCACAGGACCTGGCTGGCTGCTAATTGGTTACATGTCTGCATGTGATCGCATTGTGGGTGTTTACTTCTTTGTCCCAGAAATCTTTCCCCCATGTCATGCCATGTGCTTGTGGCCATTTTAGGGGAAAAAAAAAAGATTTGTTACTACGAATCGCCATGAAATTCGCTTTCGTGGCAAATCGAATTTTCCATGAAATTCGTAACGAATTCCACTTCATCAGTTTCGATTCGCTCATCTCTAATCATTATCCATTTGTAGAAACCATCCTCTTTTTAACTTCAGCTTTTTTTTACAGTTGCTGGAATTTAATTGAATCTATTCTTCTCGCTACCAGTGAAATATTCCCCGTGCTGTTGGCTGCAACACAACCCCAAGGCATGATTGATCCATCCCAATTCTTAATGGTTGGAGATGTGTTCTTTTCATGAAATGATGTGCCCTTTTTTCTCCAAACATACCTTTGCTCATTGTGGCCAAAGAGTTCTGTTTAACCTCCATCAGTCCACAGAATTTGTTTCCAAAATGCATCTGGCTTGTTTAGATGTTCTTTTGCATACTTCTGACACTGAATTTTGTGATGAGGATGCAGGAGAGGTTTTTTTATGATGAGTCTTCCATAAGTGCCATATTTGTACCGGTGTCACTGAACAGTAGAACAATGTACTACAACTTTAGAGTCTGATAAATCTCCCTGAATTTCTCATCAGATGTCGGTAACAACCCATCTAAACCACAGGAAAATCAAACCATAGATGTCCATAAATTAAGTTATGTGTAATAAAGAGAAATGATACAGGGAAAAAGTATTGAACACATGAAGAAAGAAAGGTGCAAAAAGCCATGGAAAGTGAATCCAGCTGAAATCTATCAGTAATTAGAATGCAATCTGCCCATTAGTGAAAAATAATATCAACAGGTTCAACTGATGACCTATAAAAAGGTGTCTCATTATTAAGAAACATCTCGTGATGAGTAAATCAGTTAGCTCTCTCAAAACCTTTGCAATATTATTGTTCCAAAACCTACTGATGGCATGGGTTACAGAAGAATTTCTAAACTAATGAAGGTTTCAGTGAGCACTGTTGGGGCTATAATCCAGTAGTGGAAAGAACATAATTTCACCACAAATCGGACTTGTCCAAGAGCCAAGGACCACCTGTGGAGAGCTACAGAAAGACCTGGAATCAGCAGGTACAGTTGTTTCAAAGAAAACAAGTAATTCACTCATCTTCCATGGCCTGTATGCATGCTCCCCACACAAAACTCTATTGCTGAACAAAAAGCATGTGCAAACGTTTAAAGTTTGCTCAACAACATTTAGACAAGCCTGTGAAATACTGTGAGAATATAGTCTGGTCAGATTAGACCAAAATTGAACTCTTTGGATGCCATAATACCATGTTTGGAGGACAAAAGGTACTTAATATCACCCAAAAACACCATACCAACAGTGAAGTTTGGAGGTGGGAACATCATCGTGTGGGGCTCTTTTTCACCATATCGCACCGGCAAACTTCATATAATTAAAGAAAGGATGCATGGGCAAATGTACCAAGACATTTGTGATAAAAATCAAGTTCTGTATAGAATGGCTTTTGTGGCTATTTTAATTGCTCTAATGGTAATGAGAATTTACAATTAAATGTAAGTATTTCTCAATTTATTTATTGTAATGTATTTTTGATCATTTAATTTTCTTTATTTCCCAGAGAACATTTTAAAGGAAATTCATGTGGCATATAATGAAAACCAAATAAATCTAAAGCTTTTCACGTTCTGAACTCTGTTCAGGTAGTCATGGTTATTTTCACCAGTGGACAAATTGAAACCATTACACTAGACTAATGGCTAAGCCTCCATAGAGGAAGCCTAAGCACTTTGTGATGGAGCCCACTGAGTGAGTGGTGTGAATTCAATTTCAATAGGAAATACACAATGAGAAAAAAAAGAGAAGGAACCTGCTTAAAGATTCATTCTACCCTTCTGCAACCATCAAGACATTTTTTATAGGTCAATCCACATTTCTTTTCTGGCATTGGCATATTTGCCTCTTTTCCATGTATACAGTAGGCCGGAAGGAAAATGGACAGCTTACAAGATTGATGTAAATGGCGATCACTAGTAATCTTAAAGCAAATTGATTATACAGTGGAGGATGCATTTAATATGCTGAAATTCTGTCTGTCAACCTCACAAATATTGCAGAGTGATTGATCAAGTAAGCATAATAATTAAAAAGTCTATATAAACTGTCTAGTGTCTGGCCCTCAAATCTTGAGAGCACATATAGCCTATGGATAAGAATCTGTGAAAAGCATTCATAGCATTCATTATTTATTACACACTTGGACAGATTAACTGAAATACTTGCTTTGTCAAAATGAGAAAACTATTTTACAGCCATAAACCAGAATTCTAGATCATTTCATACATTTAAAAACTTAATTCCCCATTGCTAATTCAAAGTTTAACATCACAGTTCTGAGATATTACATTTTCATAGCATTTAATTTGATTTCATTTAGGTGAACCCCCCTGTGCCTTTATTCCAGGCTAAAAGTTTAAGGAATCAATTATACAGAAATCATAAAAGATGAAATGATAATGAGATGTTCTCTGCCAGCGTTGAGGACAGTCTGATGTTTGTTCTTCTCTGAAGCAGTGAAAGTTTACAAAATGTTCATAATGAAGCCTGACTGAGCTTGAGCTGACCTTCTGTTGAAATTTTTTTACTAAAAAATAATAAAGGATCTGCTCTTTTTTATCAGGATTATTTCAAAATGCCAGAATATTTTATAGATGAAAAGATTCAAAAGAATAATATAAATGATTTCAGTACATTCGAACCATAAACATATCCAGCATGTGCAATCTGATGTAAAATATATATTAATAATAATCTATAGCACCAGTTGCAAAGAGATATCTACCAGGGGCAGACAAGCATCAGGCAGTGCCATCTTTTGGAATGGGCACCCTATGAGTCAAAGCCCACTCTTTTTAACAAGGTTTGGGACATAACAAGAGTCCCAAGGCATTTTAAAAAGTCAGAGTTTGACTCATATAGAGCAACTTTCAGAAGGTGGCACTAGCGAGATGGTTCTCTTTCTCTGGAAGATACCTCTTTCCATATGATTTTCCCATAGAGCACAGCCACTAAGTCTCTATAAACACCTGTGCTCTTTAAATAGAGTCAATATCCCGTCTAAGCTCTATGGCACCAACATATTCCACAGCGCTTTATTATAGAGAATACATGACCAAAAGAAATGAGGCATTACAAAGAAACTGATCAACACTAATTCCTTGGGTGAAATCATTGTTTATGCAGACACCTCAATCATAGATCATGCTGTGTACCCATGAATCTACTACCCAGAAACAATGACTCTGTATGAGGACTAGCAAGTGCAGTAGCCATAGCTCATCCCCATACAGTAGAGGTGATTACTGCATGTAAATGCAGCTCTTCACCTACACTGACGAGCAGGCAATTATAGGAAAGGAAAATCCCTTCCTGATAACTGCCTGCTCAGTCAGCTGATGTAAATGCGCCTTTAATTTAGAGCATTGCCGGTATGTAAAGCACAGGTTGGGGCAGTGGCAAGGCAGCACGGTAGGAGGTTCATCAAGTTAACCCCTTAATGACCAATGACGTACTATGTACGTCATGATGTGGTGTTAGTACCGCATCATGACGTGCACAGTACGTCATGAGATCCAAGTGCCACAGCAAGTACACTTGCGGTGACACTTGCATGTAAACTGGTGTCACGGACAGCAGAGCTGTCCGAGCACCCGGCAGGGAACCAATCAGCGTGGTCCCTGCCTTAGAATCCCTGCGATTGGTCAGTCAGATTTGACTGACCAATCGCAGCGGTCAGCAGTGCAGCTCCGATCTCCTTGAGGAGATCTGGGCCGCGCTGCAATGTTTTCTCAGTTCAGCATGGCGAGCGGGACCCCCCTCCCCGCCCGCCCGCAGCATGAAATCCCCCCCCCTCCATGCCCCCACAATTTTTCAGGATGGCTGAGCGGTAGTAGATTGTCAGCTGTAATATACAGCTGACAATCTACTGTAACGGCCGACATCGGTGCTGGCAGTGATGTCAGCCGTTTAACCCCTTCCATGCCGCGGTCCGTAGGGACCATGGCATGGAAGGGGTTAACAGGGAGGAAGCTCCCTCCCCCATCGGGCGCTGCGGTGCGGGCAGCGTCCCGATGGTGTGGTCAGTACAGAGGGAGGGAGCTCCATCCCCCCTCCCATTGGGACGCTGCTCTGCTGTGTCAGCGTCCCGATGGTTACCATGGCAACCATACGCCTTCACAGGCATCCCGCTTGCCATGGTATATCAAGCCTGACCAGGCTCCTGCTAAAGGCAGAAGCCTGATCAGGCTTAGTGTAAAGGGAAAATACACTGCAGTAGACTATATAGTGTACTGCAGTGTATTATACAGACATCAGATCCACTGGATCTTCAAGAACCAAGTGGGTCTGAGTAAAAAAAAAGTGTAAAAAAAGTGTAAAAAAAATGAAAAAAGTAAAAAAAAAATCATTTTTTCCATATACGCACATTTATAATTGGTTAGAAATAAATAAAATACCCTAAACATATTTGGTATCGCTGCGTCTGTAACAACCAGCTCTACAAAAATCTCATACGACCTAACCCCTCAGATGAACACAGTAAAAAAAAAAAAAAAAAAACGATGTCAAAAAAGCCATTTTTTGTCACATTACATCACAAAAAGTGTAATACCAAGCAATCAAAAAGGCATATGCCAATCACCCAAAAAATAAAAAAACTACAGCTCTCACAATATCGAGATACTAAAACATGATTTTTTTTGTTTCAAAAATGATATTATTGTGTAAAACTTAAATAAATAAGAAAAAGTATACATGTTAGGTATCGCCGCGTCCGTAGCAAACTGCTCTACAAAAATCTCACATGACCTAACCCCTCAGGTGAACGCAGTAAAAATGAATAAATAAAATCTGTGCCAAAATTACCAATTTTTGGGTCACCTTGCCCCAAAAAGTGTAATAATGAATAATAAAAAAAATCATATGTACCCAAAAATGGTACCAATAAAAATGTTAATTCTTCCTGCAAAAAATGAGCTCCTGCACAAGATGATCAAATGTCAAAAATGCTTTATTATGTAAAACTGAAACAAACAAACAAAGAAAGTAGACATATTTGATATTATCGCGTCCGTAACAACCTGCTCTCTAAAAATAGCACATGATCTAACCTGTCAGATGAACATTATAAAAAACAAAAAATAAATACAGTACCAAAACATCCATTCTTCGGTTACCTTGCCTCACAAAAAAAATAATATAGAGCGATTAAAAATCATATGTACCCCAAAATAGTACCAATAAAACTGTCATCTTATCCTGTAGTTTCCAAAATGGGGTCACTTTTTGATTGTTTGTACTATAGGGTGCATCTGGGGGGCTTCAAATGGGACATGGTGTCTAAAAACCAGTCCAGCAAAATCTGCCTTCCAAAAACCATACGGCGCTCCTTTCCTTCTGCGCCCTGCCATGCGCCCATACTGCAGTTTACCACCACATGTTTCTGTAAACCGCAGAATCAGGGTGATAAATATTTGAGTTTTGTTTGGCAGTTAACCTTAGATGTGTTAAAGAGAAAATGGACTAAAATGGAAAATCTGCCAGAAAAGTGAAATTTAGAAATTTTCCTTTAGATTTTCAAAAATAAGCCTGGTCACGAAGGTGCAAAATGGCCTGGTCATTAAGGGGTTAATGTTTGGAACTGTTTAGAACATTCAGCATTCAATACTTTCTTGTAACTATTGAATTTGGATGGATTCTAATTTTTTTGGTGCAAAAGATAACAATCAATACTGCTCATGAATGCCCTTATATGTGATGTGTTATTATGGTGTATTCTAATAATGATAAACTTGGATGACTCAATTAGTTTACAGTGCTAAACATGAAGATTTTTTAGCAAAATACTAAAAAACAAATGTGGTGGGAAATTTCACACCAAACTAGAAAACGAAACAAGCAATAATTTTATGTATCTAATGGGGAAAAGACTTAAACATTTAAAAACTTTCTACATGGTAACTATCATTTTCCGATGATCTTAAAGAAGGCCTCTCACCACATGACTGTTTTAGTAAATAACTCTATTCCACATAAATTGACAGTTGTGGCACATTTATCCTGATGACTCTATGTTGTACTATATTTCTGTTATTCATGATAGAAGTTTATGACTAAAGGTAGTCCAATCAGTGCTGCCAGTGTGAGGATGTGCAGGGACACACACCCTACTGGTAACACCCAGTTATACATTTATTCATAATCTTCTAGTAGGAATAATCAAGAAACAACACAACACAGAATAATAAGAATACATTGTCCAGAATTATTATTGCATGGAGAATGCAATTAGCTACTATAACACACGTCTAAAGAACTGACAAGTTTTTCTTAAGAAGCATCAGGAGCCCAACAAATGAAATCTATTGCTAAGCTATAGTACATTTGCTGTGTTTACTATGTTAACAGAAGACTTGATTATACTTTGTGGCTATAGAAAATATGCAGAGTCACAATGCTGTAGTATACATACTTCCTTGTTTACAGCAAAGCAGTAATAATAAGGTTATATTTTAGGCATCTTTTGTGATGTTGGCTGGGAATTCACCTAGAAAGTCATAAAAATGTAATAATTTCAAGTTGAGAATACTACAGCTAAAACAAGAACAAAAAAATCTTCTTTAAATTCAAAACCAGGACAAAAATATTGGACAAGACCCGATGGCTGTGCCCAAGGCAACAGTTACTGTCTGGTTGAATCAAATCAAGCACCACCAAATGTCCACTAGGATTTCTAATGCTTAATATCATGATTTGCAAAACTGGACCTGCATCATTTGCGTGATTCAATCATCACAAAGGCTGAAATATGTGTTTTTGCTCTAGTTTACAGATTTTGTGATCATTCTCCAGAAAATGTTCTTGTATTTCTAGTTTCTTAGCATTTTATCATGTTACTATTTCTACATTTTGTTTAAAAAACCAAGCTACATAGAAAACTATATAGAAACCCTTTTTGAAAAGAGTTGAGAACATCAATGAATACATATGCTCTTTTGCAGTAATTTGCCTTGTAGGTTTCACATGGAGTTGTCATGTAAAGAATCTGGCAGTAAATGATCTGTGTCTTTGATGCATGAGAAGCTTTGAAGGGTATCCTCTGGCGCACGCACCTCTCTGTCTTTTCTTGGTAATGTTGCCATTGTCTGCCTGGAGACAACATATGGTGACATCTTTGCTGTGTGTTTTGGTTAGATTTGCATTTAAAATAGTCTCTTATGGAACTGCCAATAAAATATATCCCTCTTATGCCTTAAGGTGTCCATACACATTATTGTATTGTTGGCAAGTTCGGCCAACAGTTTAATGTGTATGAGCTCCTGACAGATGAAGTTGGGGGAGAGAAGGATTGGGAAAATGAATATTTTCCTAATTCTTTTGTTCTCCAGGGAGGAGCAGCTTTCTCCCCTGTCCGCAATAAATACACACACACACATTCAGTCAAACAAAAAATGTATGTTTGTGAGGGAGATGACCGTTTGAGTAAACACTAAAATGGAAGGGGCACTCCTCAATACAAAATAGAGTGCTAGTCACGGTCTAAAAAACAACCACAATATGACAAATAACACAGACAGACCGTACTAGACTGCACATCTGAAATACATATTTTTATTTAAATCTATACTCACACATGATTAAAAATTTTGTATACAACATTAAAAAAAGAAACTTGAAGGGCCGAGCTATAATGAGCCCTCCCTTCCCTCAGATAGCCATAATTAATATAGCATAACACACTACCAAAGATATTTTGCCATGATTTATACAGATAAAGAGATTTCTTCAAGTAACATGATTGAAACAATGTGACATCTAAAAAAACAAATCTCATAGCATCAATGAATATATACTCATCTGTAATGATCGTGTGTGCAGCACGCTATCATGAGGATACAATCCCCACGCGTATCGCTTATCAAGTCAGCTTCCTCAGGGGTAATAGCTATTGAATGTTTATGGCCTCAAATATATCATATAGGGACTTAAGTTATAAAAGCCTAATGGAAAAGGGAAAACATTAGAGAAGTTCTATAGTGTTCTCTATAAAGAAGTATCTCACTGCACCTGACAAGTACCAGAAAAAGTTACAAACCAACTGTTAACGACTTAAATGCCACTTGCGACAAGTTTTGTCCCAGGTGGGTTTTCTGCGCTGTCCTTGCCACTTTTTGAAAAGCGGGCCTGATGAAGGTGGGAGAGTTTATGGGGCCACTTCATTTATGTTCGTTTGCATATGAAGACAGAAATCCATGGTTGCTATCACACTTCAGTTAAGATTTATCATGGTGTACCATCCAATTTTAGTTGTATGCATTGCACATGGTATTAAATTTGCTTTATGCAGTAGTTTTATTAAAACTCTCTAAAGGAAAAACGTTTTGTTTCTCATAGCTTCCAATAACAGTGAAGCATATATTTGCTGGTTGTATCTGGCTGGAGAAAGAAAAAAGGGGGGACCGCACGCTTTTTTAAAAAAAAATAGTTAAATAATTTTAAAAAATGGCATGGGGTCCCCCCTTTTTTCCTTCTCCAGCCAGATACAATCAGCAGCAGCAGCAGCCTGGCACTACCAGGGTGGGAAGGAACACGGTTATTGGCCCTTCCCAGCCTCATGGTACCAGCCTGCAGCCGCCCCAGAACCGGACCCTCAATTTAGAAGGTCCAGTCCTGCGGGTACCCAGCTCTTCCCGGTGCCGGGGTAATAGATGTTGGGGTTAGTGCTGGCCATACCGGCAAGCACTAAGCCCAGTATTAGTAATCAGGGCCGTCTATAGATAGCCGTGATTACTAAAACTGCAATGTTGTAAAAAAAAAACACACACACACACTTAACACTTAAAATAAAATATTTTATTGAAATAAATACTCCCCCAGACCCCTGTTTGACCATTTTATTTAAAAAATAAAAAAGCTGGTCCAATGTAATCCACCAAATCCGACGTAGTCCTCAGCATTCACGATCCTGAAAAATAGAAAACAAACAAACAAACAAACAAAAAACAAGCAAACAAACACAGACCACTTACCTCCTCCTCCTCAGGCTTCTTCTCCTCAGCAGTGGAGACTCTTCATTACATTGTGCCCTCTGCTGGTGAATAAAAAAATGACACCTTCAGTTCTTCAATGAAAAAAAAAACGTGATAGGTGACGGATCCGTCATCAACTCCATTGAAAGTCAATGGAGGACGGATCTGTTTACTATTGTGTCACACCAAACGGATCCGTCCTCCATTGAATTTCAATGGAGTTCATGACGGATCCGTCATGACCCCAATGCAAGTCAATGGGGACGGATCCGTTTACTATTGTGTCACACCAAACGGATCTGTCCCCATTGACTTGCATTGGGGTCATGACGGATCCGTCTAGGGGACTCGAGCATTGCGCTCGAGTACACTCGGTGTTCGGCCAAACACCAAGCGGACCCGAGCGTAGGCATGCTCAGCCAAATAGCGAGTTTGGCCGAGCTTGCTTGCTCAGCACTAAAAAACAATATATACCAAAATAAAAATGGCCTACAGTAAAACCCTATGCATATACCCAAACATAAAAAAATGTTATGGTGTGGGGGGAGCAAGTGGCCTAGTCCCCTAGGTTTTTACAGTTTGTATTGCATTTTTTCAAAACTCTCACACAAAAATTCATCCAACATTTGAAACACTAGGTATTTCATCATGTTTGCTTTAGTTTCCTCTGGTAATATCGCCAGTTTCCACCCACATCCCAAAAACATAGTGATAGGTTCAATGACTGCCAAGGAATTTGGACCTACTGTGTGACAGGAAAAATAAGACTGACAGGAATAATGAGACTCTCTGGACAGTGCTTCAGAATATGTTGGCACTATGTACTGTACGTAAGAGGAGATAAAAAGAACTAGATATAAAATGACACTGTTATATAGAACCACAACAAAGAATATAACAGAAGTCAATATATGAATTTCTTTTCAAAACATACATTTTTTATGAAAAGAATAGTTTTTTTCAAAAGTAGTTCTCAAGGAAATACAGTCAAATACATGCATTAGTTAGAACCACAATCATTAAATCATCCTTTAAAATCACATGTGTGACTATAAAAGTAATTTGTGGAATTGATGCCTAATGTACTGTAAATTGGATGTGTTATGACAAGCTGGGTGAATCTTAATAGCGAAATTTGGTCGATCTGTTCTTGTTTTATTAACCCAAAATATGGCTAGAAATATTCATTTTAACAAAGCCTATGATTACTTTAAGAAAAAAAGGGCAAGTCAGTCTATCAAATACTATGATGAAACAGGATTATCATAATTCTAATACATTCAAGGCTGTATTAGACAGCCTGATGCTGCCAAAGATTGTCGGGAAGGAAGTGTTCATTCCCGGCAATCACCTGCTTGCTAGCGGAGGAGACCACTGCTATCACATGCAGCAATCTCCTCCACAGACTGGGGAGTAGTGATTGCTATACCATTTTTGTGTTTTTTTGTGTATTATTTTTTGTCTGTTACTTTTTGATACTTTGTTCATTATTTACTGATTTATTAATATAGACCAGGGACGGTGTTTCTTTCTTGCACTGTCAACCTTTTTCCCTACTACGGTACTTTTATCTTGTATATTTATTTAATAAAGATTCTCACATTTTTTTAGCACGATATCGGCTCCATGTTTTTTGTCTCTCTATGATAGACATATGTTTTTGTTTTGTTTTTTTTTTTATTGCTATACCATTGTTCATCCCCATGCTGTCCAGTTGTTTGCAGGCAGCAAATCGTGATTAGACAATGTTAACTTTTAAACCGGGCAAAAGATTTGGATTGCACGATGAATGAGCATTTGCTCATTCATGAGGTAATTGGCACAGTATTACACTGCGAACACTCATTAGCAATGATTGGTCTGACAATTGCCTGGTGTAATACAGGCTTTATTGGCAGAACCTCAGATTAGAACCTTCACTAAGTTCAAGCTACAGATGCATCTCAGCTAATAAGAAAAGACCTAAGAAGAGATTTGCTTGAGCAGTGGAGATCTGTTATTTCCTCCAAAAAGTCCTAATTTCAAATATTTGGTCTCAACCACTATAACATACAGATAATCTAAGTGGTATGTTTGTGCTTACCTCCTTGAATTATGGGGAAGAGGTATTTGGGGAATACAATATCTCCCTATGGAGAAAACTTGGAAAAAAAGTGAGGAGACTTATAGGCCAGAAAACGCTCCTCTGAAATTTTGAGAAAAGGGCATGCAAATGAGTTCTTAGCATACGATAGTATGCCAGCACCTTTGTTGTCAGTGATATAGAATTCAAAGCACACTTAAAACTACACCTACAACACAGGATTCTATAGCGGCACATAATACTATCTGGTCTGTCCTTAGTTGGATGGCCAGTGTAGGTGCGCTAGACCTTGCTGTGCAAGAACTAATGAACTAGAATTATAAAGTGGTGCATCAGATAACTCACTGTAATTGAGCCCAACATAGAGCCTGAAAGGATGAATTGAAGGCATCCAAGGAATGCTTAGTATAAATGGGAGTTCGTTCAAGGCTATTTTAAAGAGTATGTAAAATGACTTTCTCATGAAGTTGGTTGAGAGATAACCAGGACTATGCAAAAAGGAAATAGTAGCCATTTATAGAGAATAATATAGATAATTGATTTTGGCCCGTGCTTCCATTGTTTTAAATTATAGAAAATAATAAAACAATCAAGAGTATCCTGGTATGGAAAGCTTTGCCAGATATTATGTTACTTTGAGGTTGGAGATACATTTTTGAAAAGAGTAATGTAAGGTACTGTTAATAAAATGGCAAGCTTAAGTTTGACATACAGTATGGCAGTCAATATATTATGTTTTACTCTGTATACTATATTACTACGTTAGAAGGGGTGATAGCATTCACTTCCACCAACTTAACATTTTGTTTTGGGAACATTCATTGCCATTTGTATACTTTCTCTATAACAGACTTCTGTATTACACATTAGCATATTTTGTCTTTGAGGGTACTTTTTACATTGGTCTACACTAATATGCACTGCACAATTTTCATTGCATTTGGAATTAGGCTTAAGTATGCGCATCAGTATGCTAGCAAATCATTTCATATTCAATCTCTACTAAAACTATCATTCTGATTCATGTTCTGCTTTTAAAACAGCAGTAAATGAAGCACATATTTATATTTCTTTACTAGGTTTGCTTGGAAAGGAAATGTTAAAATGAATTTATATCAGTCATATACTTTGTATTACAGAAATGTAACCCAAGGTCTACTGTACAATTTAGAATTCCTACTTTCTAATAGCTTTCGCATTAGTTGTAATTTACTTCTTCATAAAACATGTCAATCACTTGACAACTTAATATTTGCAGTGTAAGCAGCAGTTTTGCATTTGTCCACGACAAAACAATTTAAAAACACTTTTTGTCACTGCTAAAGAGAAGTTTGTGCCAAGTATTAGGACAGTATTTCAATATGTAGAAAGAAGTCACATTAGCTTCATTTTATGATCAGAATTCTATATTTACCTTGTCCTTGTCTGTAGACCTTCCTCTTTCATGTTGTAAAAAGAGGGCTTGTTATGTCGGAGCAACGGAATCTGCTTGGCTTAGCATTATGATCAGATCTCTGTCTGGGAAACCAATCAAAACAGATATTACTTTGTGACATTCCTTAATTGTTTCTTTATCAAAAAGCAGCTTTTTTAACACTGCTAAAGTTGCATATACAGATTAGATAAATGTCTGCCAATTTCAACAGAAATAGTTACATCTAATGTGTATGGGGGCTTCCTTACTCTTCCCCAACAGCAGATGTGAGGGGAGATAAGGATCGAGCAGTTGGATTTTAACTGTATGAGCCTATTTTTCTTGCTAAGGTAAGTTGCTACCACATCTCTTAGTCCTGCCTCTATTAGTTCTGTTAATGTAATAGATTCATTTTTGTCTTTGAACAAACTTCTTAAAAGCATTCCAGCACAGGTTGAGGAAAAGGGGTGGTGGGCTACAAGACTTGTTTATATTGCCAGGGACTGAGACCAGGCAGACCCTGTCCATATATTCCATCATAGCTTGCATCTTATTGTCTTCATGTTTTCTTCTTAATGTATAAACACAGAAAAAGGGGAAGCCTGGACTCTACTGTACACCCAATCTATGTGTGCTTGATATCCCCCAGCTGGCGAATTGCATGATCCTCGACGACTTCATTTTCAGTAGAGAAAGCTACTCTAACAGTCCTTCTTGTTTTGGAACTCAGTGGTAGTCTACAATCATACTTCTCAACAAAGAAACCTTCTCACACATAACTGAAGTGGAATGGATTTCCATCTAATATATATTTAAACTTCTGCTCAGCTTCCATAGGCAAAGTACCCCATTGTGTACATCCTTCAGCAGGAAGAAACAAGATTACTCAGACTAGTCTGGAGGGAACCAGCAGGGAGTCAAAGGAAGGGGTTTCATATTATGAAGCTAGTTGCTTTTAGGGCACACACAATGGTACAATGGCAAATCGGACAGCCTCAATTTGTTTCAATTGCAACCCAATCTCATCAAATATTTAATTTACTTCTCCAGATACAGACATCATGCACCCTTTTTCTCAAGACTAGCTAGAACTCCAGAGGTTGTGTAACACCCCAGAGTAGTGTTACCACTCTTGGTATCTAGCTGATATCTGTGTGCTACTCTAAAAATGTCATCCTGTGCAGAAATGTCCTCACCAGCAGAAATGTGCATTTTATTCAGTGTTATGCAACTGTTGTAATGTAATGTACCTGGTGGACCAGCAGGTGTCAGCAATACTGTGGCAGATTTAGTTTGTAGTAGTATCAGAATGGTACGTTCCTTATTCCATTCTGACCCCCTCTGCTGGAGAGAGGTGGACTTTTCCATCTCCTGCAGTAAGGGTGGGGATTCAGTTGGAGGCGGTTAGAACCGGTTTGATCCAGTAGAGCAGGGCTGGCCAACCTGCGGCTCTCCAGCTGTTGCAAAACTACAACTCCCAGCATGCCCAGTCTGCCTACAGCTATCATCCTACAGCAGGGCTTGGTGGGAGTTGTAGTTTTACAACAGCTGGAGAGCCTCAGGTTGGCCAGCCCTGCAGTAGAGGGTTGAAGTTACCTCACCCTGAGAAAAAGATTTTGCCCCAATCAGTGAGGGCATCTTCAGCTCTGTTGATCCCTCAAGGCTCAGTAGTACAGCCTACAATCAGCTCTAAAAGGAAAGCCAGACTTAGGCTACTTTCACACTGGCGGCAGGCCTGATCCGGCAGGTGAAGGGTGCTGCCGGATCAGGCCTGCCGCAGTGACATGTGTGGAGCCGGAACCGCGCTCCGGCCCCACACATGTCACACAGTACATACATACACATAAACATAAACATACACACACATATAGACAAACAAACACACATACATACTTACATGCTCCCCGGCAGGTCTTCGGAGCGTCAGAGGGACAGGACGGCTCACACAGGTCACGATTCCCCACAGCGCCCTCTGCTGGGCGCCTGGTGGAATCGTCACCTGTGCGCGCCGTCCTGTCCCTCCGACGCTCCGAAGACCTGCCGGGGAGCATGTAAGTATGTATGTGTATTTGTATGTCTATATGTGTGTGTATGTTTATGTTTATGTGTATGTCTGTGTCTGTATGTGTCTATGTGTAGCCGGATCCGTAATGAACTCCATTGAAAGTCAATGGAGGGCGGATCCGGTTACCATTATGGTCACACCAGACGGATCCACCCCCATTGACTTGCATTGGGGGTCATTCCGGATCCGTCTTGGTGCGGATGCCTGGACCGGAGAGCAAACCGCAGCATGCTTTCAGGAGCATTCCGTTGTCTTCAGTTCAGTTTTGTCCCCATTGACAATGAATGGGGACAAAACTGAAGCGTTTTATTCCGGTATTGAGCCCCTATGACGGAACTCAATACCGGAATTTTAAAACGCTAGTGTGAAAGTAGCCTTAATAGTAAAGCTCAGCTTAATACAGAAATTCAGAAATCTTTATCTGCCAAGCATCTGCCAAGTATATAAAGCTGCACTTGCTGGAACATCAAGAACCTACCTGAAGTGAATTATCTTCATGCAAATTGAGTTAATAAAACTGCGTTGGATCATCCATAAATTCATCCATAAAGTCATTTACACTAGATGACCCTCAATTATTCCTACTTATATTACTGCAGCCGGAGCCACCGCCTTGGGCCTATCCGTCCATCAAGGTAGGAACACCGTGACACATGCTACCAAGACATAAGTGGCCTAAACTACCATTGGCACTCCTACACTGGGACGAGAGGAATATCACCTTAGAGGGCCCTGGAGGGGAAGGGTCGCCCCCGCAGCAACTAGGCTCTGGTCATTGCAGGATTTGGCGTCACAAACAGGATCTAATTTTTTTGCTTAGGAAGCCCCCTCTATCTATAAAACCCCCTACAAGAGACTTTATTGCATGTACTTACTGCTGGAAAGTGTGAATCTATATCAGTTGCAGCACTGTGGCAAAACAGGGGTTAATCAACCATCTTGGATGTGGGCATCAGCTCTGGAGAAGGAAGACATCCACCAAGCAGAGGGGAGGACCCCAAACAGCCCGTCTCCACAGAGGAACCAATCTTCCAGCAGGAGGAACAAAAGTGCAGAGTACAAGTTCCCAGGAGGACAAAGAAATCAACTGCAACCCATATAGGAAGTGAATCGGCGTCCATCTTGGAAAAGGGAAAATGCAGCTTTTTGTTCCCTGGATCCTAAGAAGCAATGTCCAGAGGTCTGAGTGAGTACCACTTGGAAAATAATCTTGCTAAAGACTGTTATGGGCTATAATCTGCTTGCTAGAGCATCATACTCTACAAAATTGAGAAGTTGCAGCGACTCTTAAAGGAGCCACGCACCAATTTTGTTACTGTTACCCATAGCAACGTGTACTCAAATTGCATTCTAACTGGCACTGAACCCTCTAGTCTGATACAAGGTAGCAAAAGCCATGTCTGACAGCAAAGATAGCACCCACTTGGACTACGGTGATACACCAGCAGCTGCTACAGCCACATGTATCATGCCATGCCTCAGACTATGCCATATTACTTTGGAGCACCTTGGCTCCCATGTTATTCAGGAGAACCCCATTCACTGAGGGAATTCCGTGATAAAATGATAGCTACCTTTAAGCTATATCCAGTATCTCAGGACCAGAAAGTGGAGATCCTGATTGGCCAGTTACAGGGAGCTGCACTCCGGGAGGTCAAGTCCTGGCCTTAGCCAGAGCGAAAAACAGCTGAGCAGATCCTAGACAGACTCAGTACCACCTTTGAAACTAGGACCGCCTCTGAGCTAAAGTTGCGCTTCTTTGGAAAGCGACAGCAATCAAAGGAGACTTTGAGAGACTTTGCCCTGTCCCTGCAAGAAGCTCTGCGTGCAGTTATCCACATAGACCCCCGTGAAGCTGAGGGACAAGATCAAACCCTCAGAGAACAGTTTATTGAAGGTGTCTTAGACGAATCCCTCAAACGTCAGCTGAAGATGCTGTCAGCTCAACACCCAGATACCCCATTCTTAGATTTTAAGGAGCTTGCTATTGGCGTTCTGGGAGAAGGTCAACAGTCTGAACCCCCTGAAGTCAAGAAGAAATCGCCTGTCATGCGACCTACTGTCTATGGCCAGATAGCTGAACATGGGTCCCAGGCACCTGTCCCAGATGCTGTCGAGGCCCTGACTGCTCAAGTCTCCCTTCTAGCTGAGAATATGGAGAGAATGAGAAAGCAGCTAGAGCGATTGGAACATCAGCCCAAGGCTGAGAAGGGAAATTCCACTTCACAAGGTCATCTTACACCCGGTCCAGGGGAAGAGCGACATCGGCTGACCAGTAGAGTGTCAGATCCTGGATATCGTGGCTCCAGAAAATGCATATGCCAGCATTGTCAGAAGCCTGGACACACTGAAAGGGAGTGTCGGCAGTTAAAAGAGTATCCCCTGAGGCCAAGGACCGCCCCTCAGGAGGAAGAATACTAGGTCCCAATGATCCAGCCTTTATGCCTAAGTATGTGGGCGCTCATCTCGTGATTGAAGTTGGCATCAATGGAGTGAAGTTTCCTGCTTTAATTGATACCGGATCTCAAGTAACTACCATCCGTCAAGTAGCGTTCAAAAAATGCCAGAATGGAGCCCAGCTGACACAACCTCCAGAATCCTGGCTCCACATCATAGCCACTAATGGCCAAACAGTACCTATTTTAGGTTATTGGGAACCTACCTTACAGATTGAAGGTACCAAACTCCCACATCAAGGGGTAGTCATGATTCAGGTTCCAGAAAATGACAATTGCCCTGTTGTCCTGGGGATGAATGTACTTGGCAACTGCTACACGGAAGTGCTGGAAGCTCTGAAGAAAGCTCTAGTAACTGCACCCTCTGTAACGCAACATGCCATAATCCAGACCATCCAGGTGCTAGCTGCCCAACGAAAATTTGGCAACCGCCAGGGTGAAATATGCCGTGTTCGCATCAAGGATGCTCAACCTATCAAACTCCGACCTGGAGCAGAGACTCTGATATGGTGCAAGGCCTTCATCGGTGTCCAAGGTCAGGATTATCCAGCCCTCGTGGAACCCCTGCATCTACGAGATCACCCTCTTATCCTAACCGCTAGGAGCTTGGTCACTGTGTCAAATGGGAATGTACCCATACGCTTGGTCAATCTAAGTGACAAAATTATAGAATTAAAAAAGTTCTATCCAGTGGCAAGTCTATATCATGTCCGTCTACAAGACATCCTGGATGCCCCTACTGCTACTGCACAACAATCGCTTCAAACAGCGGAGGCAGCCAAAGATCCGCTTGAGAAGCCCTGGTGGACCGAATTACATATTGGAGATGCCACAACCTCTGCTGAACAGATCAAAGGTATACTGGACCATCAAGTCTTCAGTAAACACCCCCTGAACTATGGTCAAACCAGCCTCATACAGCACAGTATTCCAACTGGCACTCATCCTCCAATCAAAGAGAGATATAGGCCAGTGCCTCCTGCCATGTACCAGCAGGTGAAGAAGATGGTTCAGGATATGAAGACGGCTAACGTCATCCAAGATAGTCATAGCCCCTGGGCTGCCCCTTTGGTCCTTGTAAAAAAGAAAGACGGAACCATTAGTTTCTGTGTGGACTACCGCAAGATCAACAACATTACGCACAAGGATGCATACCCACTGCCACGAATTGAGGAGTCTTTAGCAGCCCTGGGATCTGCTGCTTATTTTTCAACCCTGGATCTAACCAGTGGATATTGGCAAGTCCCCATGGCGCCAGAAGATAAAGAAAAAACAGCTTTCACTACCTCAATGGGTCTGTTCGAGTTCAACTACATGCCATTCGGATTGTGTAACGCCCCTGGAACATTTCAGAGACTCATGGAGAGATGTCTTGGACACAAAAACTTTGAGACTATATTGCTGTACTTGGATGATGTGACTGTCTACTCCAAGACCTATGAAGAACATTTACAGCACTTGGCAGAGGTGTTCCAGACTGTGGCCCGTTATGGATTGAAAGTAAAGCCTTCAAAATGCCACTTACTGAAGCCCCAAGTGAAATATCTGGGACATGTCGTGAGTGTGAAGGGTGTGAAACCAGACCCCGACAAGATAGCTGCAGTACAAAGCTGGCCATCTCCTAAGACAGTCAAAGAAGTCAAGAGCTTTCTTGGATTTGCAAGTTACTACCGGAGATTTATCCCTCACTTCGCTCAAATTACGGAGCCTATCCAGGAGCTTTTAAAGGGTCATCCTAAAGGCTCTCAGAATGCTAAGATACCGGTAGAGTGGAATGAAGAGAGAGAAGCCGCTTTCCAGCTGTTAAAAGACAAACTCACAGAGTCACCAGTTCTGGGCTACCCTGACTATAGCTTGCCATTCTGCCTCTATACTGACACAAGTAAGAAAGGTTTAGGAGCTGTACTATCTCAGACACAAGCCAGAACTGAAAGAGTCATTGCCTATGCCAGTAGGTCTTTACGAGAACCAGAGCGGAATGACCAGAATTATAGCTCTTTCAAGTTGGAATTCCTAGCCTTGGTATGGGCTGTAACCGAGAAATTTAAGGATTATCTGGTAGCCACTCCTTTCACTGTCTACACCGATAATAATCCACTGGCTCACTTAAACACTGCACGTCTAGGAGCTCTAGAGCAAAGATGGGCCTCTAGATTGACGAACTTCAACTTCACCATCAAGTATCGGACCGGCAAAGCTAATGATAATGTTGATGCCTTATCCAGACTACCTGCTCAAAAAGATCCACACTAGTTCCCCACCCTAGGGCAGGGTAAACAATATATGCCCACACTTATAGTAAGTTAAAACATATCCAGTTTATTAAATACACTTATGTACATAAAAATCACTTACAATACAGTACACTAGGAGAATAGCCATATACAGGTACAATAACCTAAAAATGCAATGTGGAACCATGGGTCCCCCCAAACATGTAATCCATCCCAACGCTAATCCATGTCAGGACACAGGCAATGAGTCCATAAAATAATAATAGTAGACCCCCAGGGTAAGAAGTCACAATTAATATTAAATATTAACCACTAATGGGAATCTGCAAATAGTCCTACTCATAACACAGGCTATTTACTTGAATAATACAAATACTAGAGTCTTACCCATGTCCACACAGAAAATCGAAGGATGGTAAGGGGGAACACCGCTGAAACACCCTCGACGCGCGTTTCACCTCTAAGGCTTCGTCAGGAGGTGCCATACTGAATAGCAGGGACCCTTTTATCTGCCTAAGTTTGGCGCCAAATGGCTTCAATTAGGGGCGGTATTGTAGCGCATCCTCCATGGGTGATGCGCATCGCGTCATCCCGGTGGCGCCGCCCATGGCGTCAAAGGAAGGAGCGAGTCACGTGTACCACGACTCAGTCCATCCTCCAAAGCCCAGCAGCAGCGTCCCCGCGTGACCCGACGCACAGCACAACCCTGTGATGCGCTCCGCCTCCTAGTTTCCAGGTAACCAGCCAAACAGGAAGTAGGGAGACACGTATACTATCGTGCATCACCTATATCAAGCGATCTCGGCAAAAAGCAATCTACCTAGTGTTGTTGTGCAAACAAAAATGTGAATAAACTAAACCCCATCAATATACATGATTATACTATTAATATAGACAAAAAAATTATATAAGTGTTTATAACTTCAAACCCCATTCTAAATACATGATTATAATATAAAGGATATACCCCCATCCCAATACATGTCCCTGTGCAAACAACAATTCATCATACAAAAATGCATATAGCATAATTAATAAGAATAAATAATCACATAATAATACCAAATAAGTGCAGTGTAGGGATGAGCGAACCAAACCGTAACGAACCAGATTCGTTACGAACTTTCCCAAAAGTTCGGTTCGTCATCGAACCGAATTTTCAGAAAGTTCGTGACGAATCTGGTTAAAATAACGGCAACGCAAAATATACGCATATTTATTGAGAATGTACGCTAATGCGTACATATTCAGTTAAGTAGCATACCTTTGACAACGCTAGACTGTATGTTCGTTACTTGAGTAGGAATGTTCGCAGACGCAGTATATGCGTACGCTAATGCGTACATATTCAGTTAAGTGGCGTACCTTTGACAACGCTAGACTGTATGTTCGTTACTTGAGTAGGAATGTTCGCAGACAGTGTATGCGTACGCTAATGCGTACATATTCAGTTAAGTAGCGTACCTTTAACAACGCTACACTGTATGTTCGTTATTTGTGTGGGAATGTTCGCATTACCGTACGCATTAGTGTAAATTCTCAAATATGCGTATATTTTGCGTCGCCGTTGTTGAAGTCACTTGGATTTTTTCCACTTTTTTCATTGTAATAGCAACTGCAAGTAAACGAAACTATACCCTATCAGACTCCCATTATTGTAGCAGCAATTATTCAGCCATTATAGCAAGGTTCGTTTTAGGTTCGGTTCGTACGAATCCGAACTTCACTAAAGTTCGCCGAAGCGAACCGAACCGAACTGTTCAAAAGTTCGCTCATCCCTAGTGCAGTGCATCAGTGAAAAAATCACCAAAATTATGTCCCCCACATAATTGCCCAATAT
The DNA here is from genome assembly GCA_900303285.1 of Rhinella marina. Lineage (NCBI taxonomy): Eukaryota > Metazoa > Chordata > Amphibia > Anura > Bufonidae > Rhinella > Rhinella marina. The sequence continues at coordinate 147,353 of ONZH01023724.1, read as the reverse complement.
CAAATAAATAAATACCATACAAATTCATAATGACATAAATAATATAAGACAACAACTTTGCCAGATATAGATACCTGCTCAAAAAGAACTAATTTGCAAAGATGAGCAATGGGAAGATGTGGAAATGCCCATATTCTACTCCCGATTTGCCAGGCAGGAAGCCCTACACACTGGACACAAAGCCTCCAAAGCCACTAATTCTCCAAAGACCGGTGATTCCTCACCTCCAGTTGAGAAAGAGCTCTGGCTCAAACTACAGGCCGAGAGTAGAGTCATCGGAGAACTGTTGGATTACTTTTCTAGTGGGCGCATACCGGAGAGAATCGGAGAGCTGATCCAGAGCTAGTTCGCCTCTGGCGACAACGGAAACTGCTCTTCCTACAAAGTAATCTGCTCCTCAGGAGAACACTTGATCCAGTCACCTGTAAGCGCCTCCATCAGATAGTAGTGCCTCGAAGAGATGCTAAGATGGTAATGGACATGTACCATAACAGGTCTGGTCATTTTGGGACCCAAAAGACGGAAGCCACCATCAGACGGCGTTTCTACTGGACTGGCATGAGAAGTGATATTGAAGCCTGGTGCCAGGATTGTCCCACCTGTGCTGTAGCCCGAGGAGAAAGACATGACCAGCGAGCACCCCTTCATCCAATAGTGAGTAGGAGTCCTCTGGAAATTGTGGCTATCGACCACGTGAAACTGGAACCCAGCAGATCCGGATATACCTACGCAATGACAATCATCGACCACTACACCAAGTTCGTCGTGGCCATACCTTTAAAGGACTTAACTGCTAAAACTACAGCAGCTGCCATGTGGAAAATCTTCATTCTACCTTATGGGTCTCCAGACAAAATACTCACTGATAAAGGATCCGCATTTGAGTCTCAATTGTTCTATGAACTTTGTGCCTTTTACAACTGCAAAAAACTAAGGACCACTGCGTATCACCCGCAAAGAAATGGTCTGTGCGAAAAGATGAACCAGACATTAATCAATATGCTCAAGGCTATGCCACCTCACAAGAGGGCAGAGTGGCCATTACTTCTACCTGAACTAGTGTACCTGTACAATAACACAATTCATTGCTCCACCGGGTACACCCCATACTATCTCATGTTTGGAAGACAGGGTCGTTTACCTGCCGACCATGCCCTCGATGTCCCCGTGCCGGACTCTGAACCACTCCTTCCTCAATCTGAGTGGGTAAAAGAGCATCAGAGACGTCTAGAAGATGTCAGAGAAATAGTGGAATCCAAAATAGAGAAGGCTCAGCAGAAACAAAAACAGGATTTTGATCTACATGCTCATGCTGAACCTTTACAACCAGGAGACCAGGTCTGGCTCAAAAACAATCACCCAGTAAGCAAGCTGGATAGTCGCTGGGAACGCGAGCCATATACAATAGTTGCTGTCCCCTCGTCGGAAGTCTATGAAATCCAGAGAGAGGGTAAAGGTATTCAGTGAGTACATCGCAACAGACTCAAGAAATGCCTCCAGAAACCTGTTCAGGAGCAACCAGAAGTGGATGAGTCACCTAAGCTACCTTTATCTCTGGAAACCGAGCCAGAAACAGAATGGCCTTCCATGCTTGACCCCCTTCAGTGGTTTCTTCAACCTCAAATCCGTATCCTGATGCCAGTTTCGGAGACCACTGCACCTACAGAGCCAAGGCTGGTTACTGATCCATCCTCACAAGTTCCGGCCTCTACCTCCGTCCCCGGAGACTCTGAACTGTCTGTGCAGAGATCCCAACGGACCACTAGAGGTCAGCTGCCTGTTCATTATAGGGACTTTCAGCTACAGCAGCGACCAAGATGAAGACTCCCAGCGATTCCTGTAGCACACCTCAGATTATGAGGAATACAACCTATTTGAGTTTTCTTCTACCTCGTTTGGATTACAAATGACTTTTTCTTCAATTGTTCCAGTTTTGCAACGTTACAAGCCAGCACCCAAAGAATAGACTCAAACGTATACCTGAGCTCTTTGTGATTTCTACTGTTACGTTTTTGCACTAATGTTTTATATTTCAGCAACGTTCATAATTGTTTTGCCCATTTTATGGACTCTTTTTGAATACAACAATGTGACCTCATATGCACTTTTTGAATGGACTTGGAATTTTATATTGTTAGCCAGATAGTTAGCACCTTGCTTTATTGCTCATATGGACTGCCTCTGAGGACTCAAAAGTATTTCTGGTCCCACTTTACCTTGTGGTAGTTTAGAAAGCTTAGGCATTTTATGGTATTTGCATATGTCCTTAACCTTTTTCTCTCCACAGAATTGGGAAGGAGTCAGTATGTTCTGTGCTTTGGTTCATGTGCTGTCGCTACACAGGGAGGACCAAGTGGTAGAGAGAGTCACAAGCAGATCTAACAATGTCAAGGGTAACCCCGCTGCAAAGAAAAAAAATGTGAGTTAAGAGGGATTAACCCTCATGTGAACTATGGAGGCTGTTTTCTCCTCCTAGTTCAAAATGCCCTAAGACATTGGGCCCCTGTCTTAGGAAAATAAACCTAGCTACCTGTGCAGTCATCAAGGTGACAAAGCGTAAAGCATTATAAGGCCTTGGTGCTTGGAAGAGATTACAGGATGAAGCCACCCTTCTATTTGTGGGCTTTCGTTGCATAATGGTGGGATTACAGAGTAAAGACACCCCCATGCCTCCTTTGGTATTCGTGGCCAGAATATTCAAAAGAAAGCCAGGAATGATCGCTTGGTGCAGACTTTTTGGTTCACTGGTTATACCGAGAGGGAAACTGTGATTGGACACCCTACTCACAAGGGCAGGAACCTATTGGTAGCTTTATGTCAGTCTTCCAGATACGTAATGCAGCACTTTAATTTCCCCTGGGTACCCTACGAGCACCTCCTAAGCACAAGCCGAGGACGGCTTGCCTTTAAGTAAGGGGGAATGTAACACCCCAGAGTAGTGTTACCACTCTTGGTATCTAGCTGATATCTGTGTGCTACTCTAAAAATGTCATCCTGTGCAGAAATGTCATCATCAGCAGAAATGTGCATTTTATTCAGTGTTATGCAACTGTTGTAATGTAATGTACCTGGTGGACCAGCAGGTGTCAGCAATACTGTGGCAGATTAAGTTTGTAGTAGTATCAGAATGGTACGTTCCTTATTCCATTCTGACCCCATCTGCTGGAGAGAGGTGGACTTTTCCATCTCCTGCAGTGAGGGTGGGGATTCAGTTGGAGGCGGTTAGAACCAGTTTGATCCAGTAGAGGGTTGAAGTTACCTCACCCTGAGAAAAAGATTTTGCCCCAGTCAGTGAGGGCATCTTCAGCTCTGTTGAGCCCTCAAGGCTGAGTAGTACAGCCTACAATCAGCTCTAAAAGGAAAGCCAGACTTAATAGTAAAGCTCACCTTAATACAGAAATTCAGAAATCTTTATCTGCCAAGCATCTGCCAAGTATATAAAGCTGCACTTGCTGGAACATCAAGAAACTACCTGAAGTGAATTATCTTCATGCAAATTGAGTTAATAAAACTGCGTTGGATCATCCATAAAAGTCTGGACTTCATTTACACTAGACGGCCCTCAATTATTCCTACTTATATTACTGCAGCCGGAGCCACCGCCTGGGGCCTATCCGTCCATCAAGGTAGGAACACCGTGACACATGCTACCAAGACATAAGTGGCCTAAACTACCATTGGCACTCCTACACTGGGACGAGAGGAACATCACCTTAGAGGGCCCTGGAGGGGAAGGGTCGCCCCCGTAGCAACTAGGCCCCGGTCATTGCAGTTGGTCTTTTGTATTTCCCATAGTGTGCTGGTTTATATTTGTGGTGTTTCATAGGAAAAATGATTCACCTTTAAATCACATTATCCATATGTACTAAATTAACTTATAGTATAAGATAAATGGACTTATAGGATAGTTACCTTTCATCTGGTGGTATTAAAAGGCAGGGCCTGCTAAGAGCTAATTTGCATACTCTTTTCCCAGAATTCCCAGATCTGCATTGCCTGGCCTGTAAGACTCCACACGGCAATTAGGTGCTCTTCCTAAGGAGATATAGCATCTCCCAAGTACTATATTTCAAGAAACTCTACAAGCAGTTATCTTATTCCTTCCATGCATTTTATTCTCTATCTTTATTCAATTTCCTATTTTAAATAGATTAAAGATGTAAAGATGCTTTATCCTCAGCTTTGTAAAACCCATGAGCAGAAGAATCACATTTCCTTTAATGCTGAAGATGAAAAAGAAAATAGCAAGGCCACGTAGTCAACCTTTTTCAACTGGAGACAATAGCAGTATCCTTTTACTATGTCTCCTACACATCGTCACTGTGCTGCTAAGTTTTTTATGTTTCCTATATAAGAGGATCTCATAGAAATGAAGGAATCCCAGAGCAGATAGTACATGGCTTTAGATTTCCAGCAAGGCCTTTGTTTGTCATGCAGCACCTCAGTGTGTAAGATAAAGCAGAGAAGTCGGCTGTTAGAAAACTGCAAGCTAAAAATGTGACTTAATTTATTAGCTCCATTTAGGAGATTGTCTGGAGGCTGCTGGACCATTCTTCTAAATTGTTAGAGATAGAAAAGAGAAAACCAATTACTCCCTAACAGCATATAACCAGTATGAAAACTGCATGCTTTCTTAACCTGACTGTGATTGATTTTATATGTCTCTCTAACAAACTAAATAAATACACACAGCATATGTCTGAGATAGCCATATAATAAAATATATTGTGTAGGATATAAAATTTAATCTGATTGGTATAGTGGAAGTGAAATGAGGAAGACGGTCTAAAAAATAAAACACCACCTGGATTATATCACTTTTTATGCAGAAGATTCAAAGAAATGGAAGCACAACCATTACATAAATAGAGGGCTGATATGAATTTTCTCTGAGTTACCTTCCCCATACAATATGGTCAAACTCAATCTTACCTTGTAGTGAATAATTTAAACGTCATTAGTGATGTAGATAGATTATCAATGTATGTGGATGTGAAAAGATCTGCCCAACTTCTGTAATTTGGATCAATTCCTGCTTTTGGCTTACATATACTGATTACAACATATTAACGAAAATACTGATGTGTGAAAGTGGCCTTATAGCACCAATGTCTGCCCCATGACTGTAGTTCCTGCTAATTAATGCCAGGAAGTTCCAACTGTAGTGGAAGCTGAATGTTCTGGTCATTTGGCCACTCACTTGCATGCAAGTAGTCACCGACAATGTGTAACTGTCCCCTTCCTCCTCATTTTATCATCTTTTCATACCTGACATATTTTGTATGTTACTTCCTTGGTAATACCATTATGCCTACATTGATAAGTACACAAGACGAATGTCCTAAGATTGTCGTAAGTTAGACCATATAACTGTCTACATGTATGCACCCTATGAACCAGATTTTGTATTTTCCTCTTGGCCAACCAGATACATAAAGCTCTGAAGCTCTCAGCATTAATTAATGTAGGAGAATCAGCCACTTATGCTCCTCGCCAGTGGCCACAGGTACCTTCCTGTATTCAACTCTATTGCCATCCTCTGGATGATGATACCATTTCATAATGTGGAGCAGGCGGCAGTCTTTTGTGCTGCACTGTGGCATTTGGTTCTGCTGGGGCGGAAGGAAGAAAGAGAAGGAAAAGGAAGAGAAGGAAAAAAAAGATCCTCCTCTTTTCCTATATCCCTTGCCCCAATCCTATTGTTCACTTATGAGGGAAACATTCTATTGACAAGGGGGTGGTAATGCCTGTAATAGGATTGTAGTCATCCATTCCCATCTTACAAGAAAAAAATGTATCCTTTATAGCATATATTGCTATGGGTTAATGTTTGACCCTGTTGCAGTGACTATTAGTGTTGAGCGAACATGTTCGGCTGAATACACTATTCGGCCGAACATGGCGGTGCTCGGGACCATGCGGTATTCGGTATTCGAATAGTGTATTCGCTCGAGCGCCATGCTCAAGTCCCCTTATAGCACCCGATGACGCGTTCCCGGCTAGCCAGTCAGTGTAATGCCAGTAGCTAAGATGGCTACTCGCATTACAGTGAATGCCAGCACCTTCCCGCACGCTAATTGGCTAATTAGGGTGCGGGAAGGTGCTGGCATTCACTGTAATGCGAGTAGCCATCTTAGCTACTGGCATTACACTGATTGGCTAGCCGGGAACACGTCATCGGGTGCTATAGAGCACCCGGTGACATGTGACCGGCTCATACCGAGCCAGGGAAAGCTGCAGCAAGGAGGGACAGAGTGTAGGGAGAGAAGCATGCTAGGCAGGGATAGAAAACGCTCAGAAAAGACCCAAAAGCCCTTTTAAGGGCTATTATATCTGGCACAAACGTTTATTTTTTTATATTTAAGGACGTTTAAGGTGTTTAAATTGCGCTAGGTGGCCTGCCATTAACACCACAAGCGCTGCTGCAGCAAGGAGGGACATACACTGTAGGGAGAGACGCATGCTAGGCAGGGATAGAAATCGCTCAGAAAAGACCCAAAAGCCCCTTTAAGGGCTATTATATCTGGCACAAACCCAATGCGTACGAATTTGTATGCTAATGCTACACATTGTACGCTAATACGTACAAATTTGCATGCTAATTCTACGCATTATGCGCTAATGCGTATGAATTCAGTTAATTAGCGTACTTTTACGAGTGAAAGGAGTGAAAGAGGAGAAGTCGCCATTCTGACCTTTTCCTATGAACCAGACACCCTCCCCATGCTGGTCCCTAACCATTTCTGTGGTGTTTCCTCCATTTTCTCACGTTTCCCTATCAGCCAGACACCCTCTCCTCTGCAGAGCAGGGGGTGCCTGGTTTTCTCCCATTGACTTCCATTATACTCGGGTGCTCGGCCGAGCACTCGAGCACCACCTTGTGTTCGGCCAGAGCACCCGAGCACCCGAACATCGGGGTGCTAGATCATCACTAGTGACTATACTAGCTACTTGCACTGCCATGTAGCTGTTTCCAGTAAATGCCAACAATGCTATAATGCTATGCTTATGCATGCTATTATTTCCCCAGTGTGCCACGTGAGATATGTGATTTACCATGTACTGTGCTTTTAAGTCACTGTGAGATGCCAGCAAGAGAGTGGTAAATGTATGTCCACTATTGTGGGTCAGATGCCCTATAAGCTTGTTAACCCACATGAGCCAGGTAAAAACCACCTTGTTTAAGTTACAACTTTGTTCTTCCACCATCTTATATTAGGGAGCCACAAATACAACTCAGGGCCAAAAAGATCCGTTGTCTAAGGGTCTGACACCCCTTTACATGTCCACTTATAAATTAAATAAAGAATACAATATTTATTAGAGCAACAAGACAAATATTTGAGAAATTCTTTAACAATTGTTTGGAGATATATTTTAATCTACGATGTAACAGAAAACACAAAGTCATTACTGAGACCTTCTATGAGTTAGCGGGACATGCTGTCTCTAACCTCTGCTATCAAATAATTGATCCATCTACTGCAATAGCAATGAGAGGATTTTATTTCTGCAGAAGACAAATGAACTTTGACCCCAATTGCTGTCTCTGTGTCTGGATGAATAAATAATTAGATGTTTGGGTGGTATCATAGTGGTTCTGAATACAGATGTATTTCACATGTAGAAATGGGATTTACAATGTTGCACTGATGGGAAATTAGATTGCCCATTTTCTAATTTATTTAGCTAAATAAGCTTTAATAAATTATATACTCATGAATGTATTTCATGATATATAAAACTAATGACAGTCTATGGGTCTATTCACACGTACGGGTCATCAAAAAATAGGGCATTAATTATTTTACCAGTTTTTGTGTCCTGACAATCATCATACAATTGAAGGGGAATGTTTTTAATGACCATTTTTCAGAATGGCATTAATGAAAAGACATTAAAATACTGAAAGTTTAACCATTTTTAACAGCTGTTTTTTTTGTGTGTGTGAATGCAGCCTTATGATTTTAGACTTTAGGAGAATAATACTCATGGATTCGTTATACTGAATCAAGTAAGAAAAAAGTTAGGCACAGGCATATGTTGTCAATGAAAAATTACTTTATTCATATGATGTCAGTGGTAAGCCCTAACAGACATAATATTGTTGGTAGATAATTGGTGTTATATGAATAATATAGGGGGTAATTTATTAAACAGAAATATGCCTATATTAGATTGCAGAGCTAAGGTCCTTGGCGCTGCAATCTTCGACTTTTCCCCGCTCACGCCAGGTTTAAAAAAGTGGGAGTGGCATGGGCGGGGAAGGGGCCGGCCAGCAAGTCTAAGGCTAGGGCTACATGTTGGATTTCTTGCAACTGCCGCTGCAATCCCATTCATCTCTATGGGATTCCCGCTACTCAGGGATCCTGGCTGCGACGGGTGTTGCCCGACAACTGTTGCCGTGTAGCCCTAGCCTAATGGTCTAAATGTGAGACAGCTAGGAAACATTTAGAAGAGAAAGCCCACAGAACAAATCTAATAGTGATGATTAACCAGCAAAAGTATCTGAATGACAAGGTCATCAGAAACCAGATTATAGCATAAGAGAATTAACATAGGTTATTCATAACTTTTATTTGTCACTAATATCCTAATTCAAGATGTGCTGTAATTTTTAGTGCTTATTAAGACAATGCTCATTCCATGGAACAAACCTGCAAATGGACTATGAATATACCTAATTTTCTCTGCAGAGCAGGATGGTATGTGAGCACTACAGATGTAACCAATGTTATTACAATCAGCGGTGCATTGCAGCCAAGAAATTAGACTTTGGGTAATTTACTTACCCAGACTGACTGAATCTATTCCACCACTGCTTTAATTCCTAAAGGGGTTGTGTCATATTGTAAAAAATGAAGATCAGACTTCATAAAGTACATGACAATCACTTTCTAACAAAGCTAGAACTAGCTCTGTACCTCACACTGATATAGAGATCTCTACATTAATTGCTCAAATTGTTCTGCTTGATTTATGTCAGGCTGACATTCGGGGCGGGTTTTTTTCTGCTGCAGCTCTTTGCCTATAACTGTCACAGCTTCTGGCTGATAGCAGTTGAAGATTTAAACTGAGCGCGTGCGACCAACTCAGTGAGGTGGACAAGAAATAAAGAAAAGAACAAACAGCAGGTGGTGCTATATTGATGCATTGAATAGCTCAGTGGTATATATTAAATAGTACAGTATTACAAAAATATTCAGATTCAGGTGCTGCTTTGAAAAATGTACTATATTTTTCGTGGCACAATCCCTTTAGAGGGTATCTGGTTCATAAATGAGCTTAAGTTTGTTCTTTTCTGCAGATTCCGTCACATGCTTTAAATCCTTATTCCTCTAGCTGTTCGTTCTTGGAGTGTGTCAGAAATGACAGGTTGTTTGCTTCTTGTGGCTGGGATGAGGAACTACTGACAGATCACTGACACCCCACTGTTATAATGAAATAATAGCTAAATAAAATCTTAACTGCATGATGCCAGCATATCATTCAAAATACAATCTTGCCCTTTGTAAACAGTCAATCATTTTAGAGAATCCTACCATTTAATTGTTGTGTTAAAATATATATTTTTGAAGAATATTTGCATCTGTTTATTATCTTCAAATAACATATTCTAACAATATCCTTAGATTTCTATTCACTATTTATATTTATAAGGCAGTTATATAGGGTTAATGATATATAATCTAATATATGTATATACAAATATATACAATTCAAGATATATTTAACTCCCTCCCGGCAGATACTCAAACTGTCCCTCTTTCTAAGGGGAATCAAGGACCATGCGACTGCTGTGGGGACCAGGGCAAGAGAGGACCCAGTCTTAGTTGGGATCATCTCCTCTTCTACTGGAGGTGAAAACTTGGTTAGGGCTCTACCCTCTAAAGGAACAACCTTTAGCAAATGACACAGTGGAAAAATGGCCTAAGAGTCATTCTCTATGTACACCACTGGCTGTAGAGTCACAGTTTATATAAAACTTTCTAAACTTTCTATCAGTCGTAACAATGGTATAAGGAACAAGGAGATGGGGAGCCTAATAGGTTAGGAATCTGGCTATAAATTATACATATAGTCTTTGAACATTTCCCATTATCACTGTACTTGAACCTCCTACCACCACAAACTGACCATATACTTAAAGTAGCCTGAACCCACTGATTTCAGCACTGTTTGGCTTACAACTTCATGCCCTTTTGATGGCAGATGTTGAAAGTAAAAAGGGATTGACATGCTGTATTTCAAAATTCCTGGTTGCCTGTTTTTCAATTAAATAAACAGGCATACGTGGCGAGTTGTAAATGCATGTTTATGACAGTATTTGGAGAAGTAATTATTGGTCGTTCAACCATCAGAACAAGTGTTTAACCATCAGCTACCACATATGAATGACTCATATGTATGGCCAGCTTAGCATTTGGAAAATTATAACTGATTCCCTGCAGGGGCGTAGCTAAAGGCGCATGGGCCCTGGTGCAAGAGTTCAGCTTGGGCCCCCAGCGCTGGTGCACCTAGATTTTCTGCCGGCCAAGTCATAAAACTGAACCCTCCCCCATGCCAAATTCTCACCCTAACCTTTTCCCTCCTAACATTACGTATATCACTACAGAACATACAGGGTAAGGCTACATTCACACGTTGTTTTTGCAGCCTCCGATCTGCATATTTTGTGGCTCAGATGCGGACCCATTCACTTCAATGAGCACAGTGTGCTGTCCACATCTGTATGTCCATTCCTATTTTTGTCCATTTTGCGGACAAGGATAGGCATTGTTACAGTGAATCTGCAAAAAAAAAGGATGCCATACGAAACATCATCCTTTTTTGGCGGATCCGCAATTTGCAGACTGCAAAACACAATGTTCGTGTGAATGTAGCCTAATACAGTGCCCCATACCTCTTACATCCAGTATAATACAGCGCCCCGTACCTTTTACATCCAGTATAATACAGAGCCTCATACGTCGTAAATCCAGTATAATACAGCGCCCCATACCTCTTACATCCAGTGACGTCTCCTCTGATGTAGATCTTCTCTTTCCTCATCTTCTCCTTTCAGACCAGACGCCATTTTCAGCCATTTCTCATCTCTGCAGTTTGACAGAAAAAAAATCTTAGTTTACTGCTTTTCCATCATCCTCCCGTCTTCTGGACAAATAATCCTACCACCCCCAGTACTGTGCCACTAGTACCACACAGATAGTGCCCTTCAATAATTATTGGCACACAGTGTCCTAAAATAACTTCGCCCAGCAAATAGTGTCCCTGACAGTAATAGTGTAAACATAACGTCCCCCAAAAATAACTGTGCTGATACTGTGCCAGGGTGCCCCCACAGTAATAGTGCTCCCCACAGTAATAGTGCCCCCCACAGTAATAGTGACCCCCACAGTAATAGTGACCCCCACAGTAATAGTGCTCCCCACAGTAATAGTGCTCCCCACAGTAATAGTGCCCCCCACAGTAATAGTGCCCCCAAAGTCCCAACTAATAATTCTCTGTCAGAGTGCACTTGTTAGTAATAGTGCCCCCAACAGTACTAATGTCCCCACTGTGCCCCAGAAGTAATAATGCTTCCAATATGCCATTAAGAAGTGCTCCAATAATGTGCCAGAAGTGCCCCCAAAATTTCACCCCAATAATGTGCCAGTAAGAAATGCCACCAGTGCCCCATGTGCCAGTAAAAATGTCCCCAGTGCTCCCGTGCCATTAAGAAATGCCCCCAAGTGCCAGTAATAAATGTCCCCAGTGCCCCATGTGCCAGTAAGAAATGCCCCCATGTGCCAGTAAAAATGCTCCCAGTGCCCCCATGTGCCAGTAAGAAATGCCCCCAGTGCCAGTAAAAATGCCCTCAGTGCTCCCGTGCCATTAAGAAATGCCCCCAAGTGCCAGTAACAAATGCCCCCAGGTGCCAGTAAGAAATGCCCCCATGTGCCAGTAAGAAATGCCCCCAGTGCCAGTAAAAATGCCCCCAGTGCCAGTAAAAATGCCCCATGTGCCAGTAACAAATGCCCCCAGTGCTCCTATGTGCCAGTAAAAATGGCCCCAGTGCCAGTAAAAATGCCCCCAGTGTCCCCTTTTGCCGGTAAAAATGCCCCCATGTGCCAGTAAAAATGCCCCCAGTGCCAGTAAAAATGCCCCCAGTGCCCCCTTTTGCCGGTAAAAATGCCCCCATGTGCCAGTAAGAATGCCCCCAGTGCCCCCATGTGCCAGTAAAAATGTCCCCATGTGCCCCCATGTGCCAGTAAAAATGCCAAGTGCCAGTAAAAATGCCCCCATGCGCCAGTAAAAATGCCCCTAGTGCCCCCATGTGCCAGTTAAAATGCCTCCAGTGCCCTCAATATAGCTCCGGTCCGGGACTGCAACAATAAAAAAAAATAAACACTTATACTTACCTCCATGGAGCTGGCAGCGATGCAATGCAGGCCTCTTCTGGCCTGTGTCCCGCGCTGTAAGGATCAAATACAAGGTATTTGACAATATATTTATAATAAAGTAATATTTAAGTATTTTAATTTTCTTAATTCCTGGAGAACCCCTTTAAGACCGGGGTTTTAGGCGCCAGTCTTGATAACTCCTATATCTGTTGGCAGAGCCGCAGAAATTATGAAGAGGCGCCGGCCTCTACATAACTTTGGCGCACCCAGCACCAGTATAAATGTAAGACAGCTTCCTTGCTGGCTTACATTTACTCCATTTTCTAAGCCTAATACAGGCATATTTCTGGATAATAAATGGCTTCCTAAATCTTCACTACAGATTCATGCACACTACCAAACGTTATCCTGGACACCTTTAACTTCAATCAAAGTGGTGCTTTCTCAGCAGTGAAGCCTAGAAATATCCAAAACTAGGGCACTCATTGATCTTCAAGAATCTTTTATCGATCAAACGTGTTAAAGTCATACTGAGGAATATAGAAATAACAATGGCAGGTGACGAGCCTTTTACGTCTATTAATGCTTCTTCTTGGCCAGCATGAAGCACTAGAAGACATGAAATAGTCAATGTCTGCTATAGAGGTTTCCATATTCCTCAGCCCATGTATGTGTACGACGTTCACAAGTTTGGTCTTTGATAATGGACTATTGAAGATGACTCAGTGGCCTAGCTTTATTACTATTTTGTAATCTTCAAAGTGTTGAACATTCTAAATAACTGAAAAGATTGACTTATACAGATAAAAAGTGGTTGTTTTTATCACAATTTCCTGACTGAAAGAGAACTTCTGGAAAAATCAAAGTCTAAACAAAGTCAAAACTATGTGAACCCATTGTCCTAACAGGTTTGGCATAGATCTAATGCTAAGGGTGTTGTGCTGGCGCTTCCCTGATATTTACCCTTAAATTCCCTATAGGTCCCTTTAAACAGGACAATTTAGAAGGCGATTGTCAGGGAGAATCACCTGCTTGTGAGTGGAGGAGAAAGCTGCATTTACATGTACGGGGAGGAGCGATCACTAATGCCATCGTTCTTCCCCATACAGACTCGTTGTTTGTAGGCAGCAGAGCGTGTTTAGATGGCCCAATCTACTGTCGACACATGAGGATTTAGGTTTACCCGGGATTATCCGAAAAACAAGGGTCACTTTTTAATACTTCTTAAAAATATGCTGTGTCTGTGACTAGGAAAATTTGCCACCATCCTTCTTTTTGCAAAGTAGTCATAGTTACAGGGGTTGTGCCAATTTTATAAGTTTTCTCCTATCCACAAGATGGGGATAAGTAGATAATTGCTTTGGCTCTGAAGGCTGGAACTTGAACCGATCCCATTCCCCCTTTCTAATAGATAGACAGGTCAAGCATGCACCCTACCACTCCATTCATTGTCTATGGGAGCGCCAGAGATAGCCAAGAGTACTTGCCTATGACCAATGTTCCCATAGAGAATGAATAGAGTGGCAGTGCTCATGCACGTCCTGCTGTTCTATCACACTGGGGGAGCGGGACCCCCATTTCCAGGATCATGGGGGTCCCAGTATCTGGAGACCCAGCAATCAACTAGTTATAGCTTATAAACTTGGCAAAACCCTTTTAATATTTTGAAATGTATTTTAATTGAGAGTATAAGGATAAATCAGCTGATTTTCTTTGGGCTTTTATAATCAGACGGTTTGTCATTGGATTTTGTATAAATCAGGATAAAAGTGCTGCTTTATTCCCACTTGGTTTGTTTGACCTTTCCCATCCCATGTTCATGACACATTGGTCTCCTAGCTTTGTCGCTGTGCCAGTGTAATGGGGAGATAGAATAGGTCAGATAATGAAAGTCCCTGGTACATTAACTTTCAATTTCATGAATGTCTAAATACTGGAGGAAAGATGATGGATAACAACCATTTCGGTGTTGTACTTATTTTTATATTCATAGGCAATATATGTCCCTGTTTTATGTGCAAACATGGCAACTTTGCATCGTGACAGTGATGTTTTTATCCACATTTGAAAATGGTTTAATATGCTTTGCATTGTCTAGTTATCTGTCTCAGCATTATTGCTTATGTATTCACGTATAATAGGTTTTGCCCATTGCTAGCCAATTTTTCATAAAAGGAGCCACAGATATTGAGCCAGGATAGGTTGCTCTGGAGCCAAACAGTGAAAAAAAAGTATATTGTGCATATGAAATATTATGTGACTTTGATTTAGCCATTTATCCTCTGTAAACACATGTCTGTTGTTGTCCATTATGCATTTACAAGCAGTTATTTGCTTGGGGATAGACTTCATCATCAAAATTAATTAACAGAGTTGTCTGGTTTTGAAAACTCATTTTCAGATACCTTGTTAGGGTATTTGGAATTAATAGCCATACTTTAGAGAAGCTGTAAAGAGCATCTCTCTGTGGATCAAACATCTAAGAATTACGTAGACGTATCATTGATTTCAATGAATACCATGTAATGCTTTGTCGATCTGAACATTGCAGTAACAAGAAAGTTTAGAGATACTTTAAAGCAAAGCGAATATAGGCCATTTATTGCGAAGATGGTACTGTTTCTAAATGGTAGTATTGCAGCGAGTCCAGGAAAAAGGAGAGGAGTGAAGAACAGGAGTAGTGGTAGTAGTCACTCAATTGCAGTCGTCACCCTGGTGCTCTCACCCTTTGAGACACTCCTTGGATTTGGAAGTTATCCTGCCACACAATCTTTGGGATATAAGGTGCATAATGGTACTAGATTTAACCCCTCATGCAGTGGGCTGCCAACACATTGCAGTATGGTAATATAAGGTGCTGCTGTTTTTATATACAGGGGCATGAAAAAGTTTGGGCACCCTTGGTCAAAATTACTGTGAACAGTTACATTCTCAAAAAAGAAAAAAGGAAAAGGGCCCAACCATTAGCAGCCCCTTTTTGTTCTACCCCATCCTCTTGACAAAGCGGGAAAATGAAAAACACGTGTCGAGGTTCGGGGGCCAGACAACAGGCAGGGCTGCTTGGGTACTTGGGTCAGCAAGATCTTTTATATTTATTCTATTCATACATGTCCAACATTGAAGTGAAAATTTGGGACTGTTTATCTAAGTCTAAGCAAAATTTGCAGTTTAATATTAAGATTTGTGTTAGAAGTTAGTGGTCACCTTATTTAGGGAAGATTAAATATGCCCACCCTTATCAATCATTTGGTGCAACTACTCTTGTTTGGTTCCTTATGTGTTACGCCTTGCCTGATATTGTGTGTTGCCCAGCCCCCCTTGTTGTATCTTCTCTCTACATTTATATGGGTATTTTGTAAATTAAGTTAATTATGTAATAAGTATTTATTTTAAAGGTGAATTACCATATCATTGCAGAGCAGCCTGACAGAAAAATGCATCTCTATGAAGTATATGCAAGTGGGAGAACTTTGTGTGTAATGAGGCCTCACCCCCTCATCCCCCAAGGCAGCTCTGCAAGTGGAGACAACCAGTCCTGTTCACATTTACAGGCTGCTTGTGGCCATTTTAAATCATTCCCAAACAACCCCCTGAAGTATATGTTTTTTACTGGTTGTCCATATTTTTCTCTTTTCTTAAGCTCTATTGAAGTGATATTCCGATTTCAGCAAATAAGGTTTACTCATTGGAGGGATTTTCTTTTTTCTTTCATTTTGTTTTTTTACTCCCTGCCTTTTCCGGAGCCATAACTTTTTTTTATTTTTTCCATTCACATAGCCATTTAATTTTACATAAGATGTAGTGAGAAGTTAAAAAAAAGTTCAAATGGAGTGGAATTAGAAGATGGGAAGATGTTGATGATATCAATATAAGATTCAGAAGTTGGACTCCCGCCGATCAGCTTTTTAAAGAGGACGTGGGCTTGTGTGAGCACAGCTTCCTCTTCAAGATTACATTGCACTTTGTCTCCCTCGTCTTGTTGGGCAGTGTAGTTACAAGTCCTGGTCACATTCACTTGAATGAGACCAGCATTTATCATTTCACTTCTCCGTCGCTGCAAGCTAGACAATGTGCTGTGTAATATTGAAGAGGAACTACCACTCATATGGGCACCACCTCCTCCTCCTCCTTCAAACAGCTGATTGTCAGGGTGGCGGGAGTCGGACTTCTGTTTATCTGATATAAAGGACCTATTATAAGGATAGGTCATCCATATCTACCCACTGCATAACCCCTTTAACCCTTTACTCCCGAAGGTTTATTTTGTTTTTGTGATTTTGTTTTGCGCTCCCTGCCTTCACAGAGCCATAACTTTTTTTTTATTTTTCTGTTCACATAGCTGTATGAGGGCTTGTTTTTTGCAGGACATGTTGTACTTTCCAACGCCACAATTTAATATTGCATATTATGTAGTGGGAAGCGGGAAAAAAAATTCCAAATCGAGTGAAATTGCAAAAAAAAACTGCAATTCCACCACAGTTTTACGGGTTTTTTATTTACGGCGTTCAATGTGCATTAAAACTGACCAGTTACTGTCATTCCACAGGTCAGTACAAATTCAGCTATATCTAATATGTATAGTTTTTCTTGCTTTTTGATAGTGATAAAATAATTATAAAGTTGGAAAAAAAATTTCAGCGCCATATTTTGACCCCTATAACTTTTTGGTATTTATGTGTAGGGAGCTGTATGGGTGGTCATTTTTTTGCAGGGCGATCTGAACTTTTCATTTATACCATTCTGGGGTGTGTATGACTTTTTGATCACTTTTTTTTCAAATTTTAAAGAAAATAAAGTGACAAAAAATGGCGAATTGGCCATTTTGACGCTTTTATCTGTTTCGCTGTTTTATAGTATGGGCAAGAAATTTTTATATTTTTGTAGTATGGGCGTAGTATGTACCATAAGTATGGGTGTTTTCGCACATGGCGCTACCCATGATGTTTATTTTTTAAAAAATTTTTACTACTTTTATTTTTATTTTGGGCAAAGGGAGGTGATTTGAATTTGTATGTTTTTTCTTTTTAAAAACTTTAATTATTTAACACTTTTTTATAGTTCCCATAGGGAACTATAAAAAGCAATCATTGGAGTCTATGGTGATGTTACTAGTTTCCTGGAGGCTGCTGTATAGTATTTCCTATGGAGCCCTTGCCTGTAATAGGGCTCCATAGGAAATACTATACAGCAGCCTCCTGTCATTCACAAAGACAGGGGCTGCTGTATACACGCTCTGGCTCCTCTGATCGCCACATGGGGAGCCGAAGCAACACCGGAAGCATGCTTCTGGTGTTTGATGCACCCGGATGCTGTGGTCAGGATTGACTATGGCATCCGAGGGGTTAAATGTCCGCGATCGGCATTACTGCCGGTTGCGGACATCAGCCACGGGTGTCTGCTGTAGGAATTAGCAGTCCACCCGCGGCTATGGCGCCCGCTCTGCTCAGGAGCGGGTACCATCTTTAAAGGCGCGCCCAGCGCCGTACTATTACGGCGCTGGGCGCGAAGGGGTTAAGATATTTGCTAGCAGACAAAAGGAAACTTCATAGTTTATTTCCAATTAAAAATCTGTCTTTTCCACATAGTGGCCAAGGCTTGTTACAGGACTGAGTTCTCGTGGCTGTACTCTAACGAGCCGTGCAGTGAACCTTTATGTCTATCCCAGGATGGCGAACCACTGGAAATAGAAAATGAAGGTTCCTATTACAAATCTTAAAAACTGTGCGTTTGGCCAAACATTTATTTTAACTTTACCTTCAGGATGAATGGATTACTGGCAAAATCATTAGCTAAATGAGAAATATTAAAAGTGTATTATAATCTCCGGAATAACGGAGGGATCTGAACTTATACCAACAATAGGGTTGATGCCCAACTGCTTCTTGATATTAAAGTCTGAATTTTAGTAGACCGCTGCGGTCACTGTTCAGGATACCTGGGGTTTAGTTGTCTGCTCATACTGGGATATAATGGTTTACTTTTGGGTTTATTTCAAGATCTGTGAAAGAAAGCATTCACATACTTTTTTTAATACTGAATTGCTTCATGTTACAAAAATATCTAGAATATATCATTTCTTCCATATCGGGGTAGATAAGGAAAAAATAAAAAAGTAAAATGCTCCTCTTGAAGACTGCATCATGTAACATCCTTTCTTTCAAGAACACTTTGACTTGTAAAGTGTCATCAGTAAATCATATTTTCCCATGATGCAAATCAAACACAGTCGAAGCCAAAAAGCATATTGTACTATCAGCTGCTGTAGAGAAACAATAAATTTAATGTAATGCAGTCAACATCTTCGTCCCACCGGCATCTTTACGAAGGTAAACAAATTGAACTTGTTCATTTTATCCTGACAGCTCATTAACATTGACACATTTGCCAGACAGTGGGCTAATAGCAATAAGTGGAGACGGACATTTTCCAGCATATTTTTTTGAGATTATTTGTGCTGCAGCAAGTAAAAATGAAAACTGGGATGTCTGCTCATATATCATGTTATAATTGCACTAAAAAGCCTGCGATAACATGTCTAAAATATTATTTTAATTAATTCTATAAAGACTAACATAACAGAAATCTCCTTTTATGTCCTTGTCTACAGTGTAAATGTGAGCACTTGCCGTTGTCCTTCATTTGTCTATTTACACACCTATGCAAGAGAAGCATATACGCTACCTAAACTCTGCAATGTAATAAAGTTATATTCACACTAGCATCATGGAATCAGGACTTTTAAGATAAATCTGCCTATTGCTGAATTCAGAGGGATATTAATGGACCCCTTTGACCGTAGTAGTGTCTATAGGGTTCTGGCATGGTATTGTACTATTCTTGTCATTAAGAATCTCAGAACTCATTATGGAAACAACAATCCCCCTTAAAGGTGTTATCCCACAAATTTAAAACTTTTGCTGTCTTATTTGCTTATCTAAAGGACTTTATCATCCTTCTCTTGGTGGGCAGTAGCTCATGAATCACCTGCATATCCCAGGATGCATTCTTCCTCTGTATAGAGTTGGAGAAAAGTAAAAGCATGAAGGAATCTGATATTGATGCACATATGACTTTACCTAAAACCAGGAGTATTCACAGCAGATACTGAGCACACACTATAGAACACCATCATACCACTTGTGACACTGAAATGTTTTATGATCATATACTTAATTATGTACTCAAAATATTATTTAAGAGTGAATTGTTCACTGTGCTGAGAGCAATGTGGCCCTTCTGGGTGGTAGCATCCCTCAAGCATGACTATGCAGGGAGAGCCATGCATATTTAATAGTGATGATCGAGCACCCCGATGTGCGGGTGCTCGGGTGCTCTGGCTGAACACTAGTTGGTGCTCGAGTGCTCGGCCGAGCACCCAAGTATAATGGAAGTTAATGGGAGAAGACCAGGCACCCCCTGCTCTGCAGAAGGGAGGGTGTCTGGTTGATAGGGAAACGTGAGAAAATGGTGGAAACACCACAGAAATGGTTAGGGAACAGCATGGGGAGGGTGTCTGGTTCATAGGAAAAGGTCAGAATCGCGACTTGTCCTCTTTCACTCCTTTCACTCGTAAAAGTACGCTAATTAACTGAATTCATACGCATTAGCGCACAATGCATAGCATTAGCATACAAATTTGTACGCAATAGCGTACAATGCATAGCAGTAGCATACAAATTCATATGCATTTGTACAATGCGTAGCATTAGCATACAAATTTGTATGCATTAGCGTACAATACATAGCATTAGCATACAAAATTGTACGCATTAGCATACAATGCGTAGCATTAGCCTACAAATCAACATGGCTATGACATTACGGTGAATGCCAGTACTCTCCCGCACGTTTATTCGCTGCTTAGCAGCAAACAAACGTGCGGGGAGGAGACTCGATCATCGCACTCGAGCACATGCGGTGTTCGGCCAAACACCGTGATGTGCCGAGCATACCGATGCTTGAGCGAATATAGTGCTCGGGTGAGCATGCTTGCTCAACACTAATATCTAACATTGCACATATATGTCCAGTAGCATGCATATGGCTGGTTCACCAGATAATAGTTCAATCTATGATTCTTGCCATCAACCTACTTCCATCTAATGTGAATGTCCACATTAAAGAGGTACCCCAAGAAAAATCCCCCCCCCCAATTTGTAAATGACCAGGTATACATCTTTTGTGTAAAAATGTACATATAGGTTTACTGATTCATGTTCAGCCTCCATTACTTTTGGCTGTTAGATCATGTGATGATGCTCAACGAGAAGTCAGTTTCTCTGTTCATTCCTATGACAGCCTCAATGTCAGTCTTATAGCAATGAGTAGAGAAACTTCCAAGTGAGAATAGAGCAGTCGCTATTGTGTCTGGCAAAAAATACCGGAAGTGGCGGGAATGAAGGCAACTGAGTCCTTAGATGAATCCTTTGAATTCAATGAAGTGAATGTACCCATGTGGCATTTGAATATCACTTTTGGGTACTCAAATCCATTACCTTGACAGAAAGCACAGCATGGAAGCTAAAGACAACTCAGCTCCAAACTATGGGAAGATAATAGTGGAAAAGAAATTTCACAGTTTAAAAGTAAAAGTAAAAGTAAATTATATAAGATAACTTTGCATAAAAAGTTGGATAACTTCAAAAATACATTGGTGGAAATGTACTAATCAAAATGAACCAAAATTCTGGTGCAATTTGTAGCAGAAATCTGACATACATGCTTTGCATCACATTTATTACACATTTTAGACACTGTTTATGACTCTTCTGACAAGAGGGTACGGTTTAGTGAGAAGGGGTATGGTCTAATAAAGAGGGACATTTAAGGATCAAAGAGGGACAGAGGGACTTGGGTCAAAAAGAGGGACTGTCCCTCCAAAAGAGGGACATTTGGGAGGTATGTGTGAAGGTGCTGTAAACAAACAATGCATCTGCATGAGGATAAATGATCATAGTAGAGCTTGTTTATCCCCAAAGAGGGGGGATGCTTTCTATATATGAATGCAACTGAATGAGAGGGCAATTACTGAGAGCCAATGGTTGATTCCCGATTATTGCCCTGTGTATCGGCCCATGTAAATGGACCATAGGAAATGTCACCTTTTCATGGATTGGTTATAAATATACTCTGAAACATGGTGTCCAAAGTTAAACGTGCACTACGTATGCTGAGAAGGGTTTTCATGAGGGAAAACAGACTTCTTTAAGGTTACTATTTGCCAAGGCTGGATGTTTATAGGAATCGGATTTCCATCTCTGTTTAATCACAGAGCACAGGCAGCTTTACAGACTTTTAATTAAAGCCAAAGACAGTAATTAAAATCTTTATTAGCTTTCTTAAGTGAGAAGCCAGCCTCAAGGGATCCATCCATTCACACAGGTCACTTCACAGATTAACAGGGGCAAGGAGACATTCATGCAAAATTTGTGCTAAATGTATATTGTATTTGACATTTAACTATCACCTCTTAAAACAGTTTAAAATCAAGATTTCAGCAATGCCTGACTGATGAACATGAGCCTAATGTGTCTTTTAGGGACCTTTTATATAAAATCTTACAGAAAACAAGCCATGAGATCCCTTTGGCGGTTTAATCAATATTTTTTCGGTTTCTGTGTCGCGATAGATGGAGCTCAAAGTTTACTTTCTGAGATTTGGAGACAAAAAACGAGACTGTAACAGGATTCTTGATAGCTATATGAGTATCTAGTCTGTGATTAGATTATGACTGATCTACACTGTGTGCAGAATTATTAGGCAAATGATTAATTAGATCACATCATCCTTTTTATACATGTTGTCCTACTCCATGCTGTATAGGCTTGAAAGCCAACTACCAATTAAGTAAATCAGGTGATGTGCATCTTTGTAATGAGGAGGGTGTGGTCTAATGACATCAGCACCCTATATAAGGTGTGCTTAATTATTAGGCAACTTCCTTTCCTTTGGCAAAATGGGTCAGAAGAGAGATTTGACGGACTCTGAAAAGTCAAAAATTGTGAGATGTCTTGCAGGGGAATGCATCAGTCTTGAAATTGCTAAACTTTTGAAGCGTGATCACCGAACAATCAAGCATTTCATGGCAAATAGCCAACAGGGTCGCAAGAAGCGTGTTGAAAAAAAAAGAGCAAAATAACTGCCCATGAATTGAGGAAAATCAAGCGTGAAGCTGCCAAGATGCCATTTGCCACCAGTTTTGCCATATTTCAGAGCTGCAACGTTACTGGAGTATCAAAAAGCACAAGGTGTGCGATACTCAGGGACATGGCCAAGGTAAGGAAGGCTGAAAAACGACCACCTTTGAACAAGAAACATAAGATAAAAAGACAAGACTGGCCCAAGAAATATCTTAAGACTGATTTTTCTAAGGTTTTATGGACTGATGAAATGAGAGTGACTCTTGGTGGGCCAGATGGATGGGCCAAGCCTGGATCAGTAAAGGGCAGAGAGCTCCACTCTGACTCAGACGCCAGCAAGGTGGAGGTGGGGTACTGGTATGGGCTGGTATCATCAAAGATGAACTTGTGGGACCTTTTCGGGTTGAGGATGGAGTGAAGATCAACTCCCAGACCTACTGTCAGTTTCTGGAAGACACCTTCTTCAAGCAGTGGTACAGGAAGAAGTCGTTCAAGAAAAACATGATATTCATGCAGGACAATGCTCCATCACATGCATCCAAATACTCCACAGCGTGGCCGGCCAATAAAGGTCTAAAAGAAGAAAAAATAATGACATGGCCCCCTTGTTCACCTGATCTGAACCCCATAGAGAACCTGTGGCCCCTCATAAAATGTGAGATCTACAGGGAGGGAAAACAGTACACCTCTCGGAACAGTGTCTGGGAGGCTATGGTGGCTTCTGCACGCAATGTTGATCGTAAACAGATCAAGCAACTGACAGAATCTATGGATGGAAGGCTTTTGAGTGTCATTGTAAAGAAAGGTGGCTATATTGGTCACTGATTTTTTTATTTTTATTTATGAATGTCAGAAATGTTTATTTCTAAATTTTGTGTTGTTATATTGGTTTACCTGGTCAAAATAAACAAGTGAGATGGGTATATATTTGGTTTTTATTAAGTTGCCTACTAATTCTGCACAGTAATAGTTACCTGCACAAACAGATATCCTCCTAAGATAGCCAAATCTAAAAAAAAAAAAAAAACAGTCCATCTTCCAAAAATATTAAGCTTTGATATTTATGAGTCTTTTGGGTTGATTGAGAACATAGTTGTTGTTCAATAATAAAAAGAATCCTCTCAAATACAACTTTCCTAATAATTCTTCACACAGTGTAAAGTTATGGCCAGAGAGACATCTGAAAGCATAGATCACTAACACTACTCATACACATCCGGATGTTCTTTCAGAAAAAAAGGTTAATTCTTAGATTCTTGTGACATCAACTATGATATAATTGGTGCATAGTAAGACACTTGTTATGATAAGGTTGTACAGGATTAGAAAAATATTGTGTCTGTTTTCTTCTTTTCTTCTTAGGTCTGGTATTGCAGCTCAGATCCATTGAAGGGAATTGGGCTGAGATGCAATACAACACATGTGTGGAGAGGTAGGTGCTGTTTTTGGAACATCATGGACAACTCTTTTCAGACTTTGCCCCACTAAAGCACATTTGGATTGATAGGTCCAGAACATGCACACTAGTAACAGCAATTGTTGTAACAGCAAGTAAAACTATTGTTTTAAAGAGTTCTCCAAGACTGGGAACACATGTTTAGATGGCCAGGCAAGATGCAAAAGTTACAAAAAGACTTACCTGTCATGGCATTTTATAGTCTAGCGCCAAGTGAGTAGTGATGACTTGCATGCAGATGGTACATCACACTTCCAGTCCAGTGGGGATCTTAAATGGAAGAGAAGGGAGCTCAGCACTGGACTTGAGGTTCCCAACACAGGTGACTTTTTCCTTTTTTTCAACTTTTGCACTCTGCTCAACCCACAAAACATGGAATAATGGTCTTGAGAAACACCTTTAATTAAGTTTTACTATATGGAACTTGCCCACAGGTAGGCGTATTTACATTTTTTTTATAAAGACACATTACCCAAAAAGATATTATCGATATCCCTCCATTTTCCTCCAGGGCTGATTTACTTTAGACCCTGGAACCATAAGAAATAATGAACATTAGTAGGCACATTTAAGTAGAAAAATATACAGGGTCACCATATTAGTAACATTAGCATAAAAAATGTATTCCGTAGCAGTAGAAAACTTTTAAGTATACTTATTTAGATTATTATTAGATTCACAACTTGCAGACCGCAAAACAGATACAGTCGAGTCCTAATCCTATATTTTATGGTCCTACTTGCTGAAGGGTTTATCTTGGTCTATCATGTGTGATACAAGAGGGATCACACAGTCAATGTGTTAGCCGCATCTCCCAGGTCGACGGCATGCTCCTGACCCGAACTGACTGCAGGATAGTAATTTATACAGCCAGTCTCTATCCGATCGGGGAAGGGGGAGTATAAATATATATATATATATATATATATATATATATATATATATATTAACATATACACTATAATGGCCCTGCGGTCAGATAAAGACTGGTTGTATTATAAATTACTATCATACAGTCAGTTTCAGTGTAGGAGGCGGTGATGTCAGCAATGACCATCAATATACTTTTATTCCCACTGTGCTTGGATGCTGTAACTATAATGTGCCATGCACCTTTGTGTCCATCAAATGACCAGGACAAATATTAATTCACTAGTAGTACACAAGAAATCTTCCCACTCAATGACAGGAAGTGGAGATTAATACAGAAAATATATGGGAAAATTTTAAAAAGTACTTTAAAATGTAATTCACATTTTTGAAATTTTTATTTATAATCGTCATTTACAAATCAATGTAGTAAATGTAAACTAAGAACTATTTTAATGAAAGAACATTTCTGAACTTCACTTTATGTTCCTGTTCTGAGAATGCAGCATATAAAATCTAGCGTCCCTAAATAATGATATTTAGATGAGCATTTACAATGCCTATTATGATTTTGTGCAAATAGCATAAAAATGTAGCTGATCAAAACACCTGGCTCTTTTATGCACTATGTTTTGCTATTTATATTATTTTATCACCCTCTCTGCAGCACTGAGTATGCAAATTCTGTATTAAAAATGCACATGTATCGGTGCTGGCTCATCACAGCAATAATTGATTTTCTAAACAAAGCCTATAAAAGGTTTAACGGGTGTTCCACGGGTACAATAAATTGAAGACTGATATTTCCATAGGGTACTGTAAGTAAAAAGCAAATTGATTATGATTAGATATGAGTACATTTCACACAGATCAGATTTGATTTGGATAAATTCTACCCTAGTTGCCCTAAAAAGTCACGTATGATACTTTGTGATCTCCTAGTACCGTTTCCAACCCCTTTTAAGCTCTTTAGCTAATCTCAGAGCGACAGCAACATACAGTGCCTTGCAAAAGTATTCGGCCCCCTGGAACATTTCAACCTTTTGCCACATTTCAGGCTTCAAACAAAAAGATATAACATTTTTATAGATATAAATTTTTGGTGAAGAATCAACAACAAGTGGGTCACAATTGTGAAGTGGAACGAAATTTATTGGATCATTTAAACTTTTTTTGTAATAATAAAACTGAAAAGTGGGGCGTGCAAAATTTTTCGGCCCATTTACTTTCAGTTCAGAAAACTCACTCCAGAAGTTCATTGAGGATCTCTGAATGATCCAATTTTGTCCTAAATGACTGATGAAGATAAATAGAATCCACCTGTGTGTAATCAAGTCTCCGTATAAATGCACCTGCTCTGTGATAGTCTCAGGGTTCTGTTTAAAGCACAGAGAGCATGAAGTCGTGAAGACCAAGGAACACACCAGGCAGGTCTGTGATACTGTTGTGGAGAAGTTTAAAGCAGGAATTGGATATCAAAAGATTTCCCAAGCTTTAAACATCCCAAGGAGCACTGTGCAAGCGATCATATTTAAAATGGAAAGAGTATCAGACCACTGCAAATCTACCAAGACCCGGCCGTCCCTCTAAACTTTCATCTCAAACAAGGAGAATACTGATCAGATATGCAGCCAAGAGGCCCATGATCACTCTGGATGAACTGCAGAGATCTACAGCTGAGGTGGGAGAGTCTATCCATAGGACAACAATCAGTCGAGCACTTCACAAATCTGGCCTTTATGGAAGAGTGGCAAGAGTGGCAAGAAGAAAGCCATTTCTCAAAGATATCCAGTTTACAGTTTGCCACAAGCCACCTGGGAGACACACCAAACATGTGGAAGAAGGTGCTCTGGTCAGATGAAACCAAAATCGAACTTTTTGGAAACAATGCAAAACGATATGTTTGGCGTAAAAGCAAATACAGCTCATCACCCTGAACCCACCATCCCCACTGTCAAACATGGTGGTGGCAGCATCATGGTTTGGGCCTGATGTTTATCAGCAGGGACAGGGAAGATGGTTAAAATTGATGGGAAGATGGATGGAGCCAAATAAAAGACCATTCTGGATGAAAACCTGTTGGAGTCTGCAAAAGACCTGAGACTAGGACGGAGATTTATTTAACAAGACAATGAACCCAAACATAAAGCAAAATCTACAATGGAATGGTTCAAAAATAAATGTATCCAGGTCTTGGAATGGCCAAGTCAAAGTCCAGACCTGAATCCAATTGAGAATATG
Organism: Rhinella marina; assembly: GCA_900303285.1. Lineage (NCBI taxonomy): Eukaryota > Metazoa > Chordata > Amphibia > Anura > Bufonidae > Rhinella > Rhinella marina. The sequence continues at coordinate 120,264 of ONZH01023724.1, read as the reverse complement.
TGGAAAGAGCTGAAAACTGCTGTTCACAAACGCTCTTCATGCAACCTCAAAGAGCTCGAGCTGTTTTGCAAGGAAGAATGGGCAAGAATTTCAGTCTCTAGATGTGCAAAACTGATAGAGACATACCCCAAGCGACTTGCAGCTGTAATCACAGCAAAAGGTGGCGCAACAAAGTATTAATGCAAGGGGGCCGAATAATTTTGCACGCCCCACTTTTCAGTTTTATTATTACAAAAAAAGTTTAAATGATCCAATAAATTTCGTTCCACTTCACAATTGTGACCCACTTGTTGTTGATTCTTCACCAAAAATTTAAAATGTTATATATTTTTGTTTGAAGCCTGAAATGTGGCAAGAGGTTGAAAAGTTCCAGGGGGCCGAATACTTTCGCAAGGCACTGTATATGGCTGTGGGTAAACACATGGTTGCTGGTGGTAGTAAACAGCCTTTATTAAAACAAATTGCACTGTACTTTTTTTTTAACCCTATCTGGTCTTTAAAGATGGCACCTGCTCCAGAGCGGAGCAAGAGCCATGGCTACTTGGTGTATTCTTTTTTACACAGCAGACACCCAGAGCTACAGTCTATGATCAGTGGTAATGCCAATTACAGACATTTAACCCCTCAGATGACATGGTCGAATGTGACCACGGCATCTGAAACGCAAAAAAACACCATCTTCCCCACGCTGAGATTGGGAAAAGAGTTCCATTGCAGTAATAAGCCAAAGCCTGGATTAGGCTTCTAGGTTTATCAATTTTTGTATAATGTAATGGATAATATTCTATTACTTTATACAAATTGCAACCTAATGATTGCATGTTGGGTCCAATTTGGGGGCCCAAAAAAAGTAAAAAAAAAAGTCAAAGTTTTTGAAAATATAATAAAAAAATATAAAAATTAAAATCACCCTTTTTTCCCAAAATTAAAAAAACATAAAAACACAAACATCATAGTCATCACCATGTTCAAAAATGTCTGTACTATTAAAATATAAAAAAATGTATCTCATACTGTGAATGGCATAATGGAGAAAATCTATTCACCATTTTTTCATTGCCTCTTCATCTCCCCTAAAAAAACTGAACAAAAAATGATCAAAAAGTTATACATACCCCATATCCATAAAAACTAAAGATTGCCCTGCAAAAAATTAGGTCTGTAGACATAACCATAAAAAAGTTATGGTGGCCAAAATATGGCAATGAAAAGAAAAAAAGAGTTTTTTTTCTGTATTAAAACACAAGAAAAGCTAAATAGATTTGGTATCATTGTAATAATACTGTCCCAGAGAAAGAGAACCAGTCACTTTTACTGCACAGTGAACCCCATAAAAACAAAACTGACAAAACTAGAGTTGTTTTCTAATTTGGAGATTATTTCAAGCTTCCCACTACATCATATGCAATATTAAATGGTGCCATTATAAAGTGCAATTTGTCCCCAAAAAAACGAGCTCCATATGGCTTTGTAGACAGAAACATAAAAAAAAGTTGTGGCTCCAGGAAGGCAGGGAGTAAAAAACGAAAATGCAAAAATGGAAAATTGCCATGTTAGGAAAGGGTTAATCCGTCCAAAAGTCATCCCTTTTTGGTGGCAGATGCCTTCTGACCTCTAAAATGCTGGTTGCCTTTGTGAGAAATTCATCCAAAACAAATTACAAAAGTTTAAATTTCCTAGAATTTTGGGGAATAAAGAATCTGATTAGTTTACAATCCATTTGGTTATCTCTAATTATGATAAATGACATCTTCTAAAAACTACAGTCAGTGGATGATGTGTAGACAACAGTGACATCTCCTAAAAATCACAGCCAGTGGATGATGTATAGACAATAGTGACATCTCCTAAAAATCACAGCCAGTGCATGATGAGTAGACAACAGTGACTACTGTCATACTAGGCTTTTGAAGACCTTTTTTTGAATGATTTGTAATTTATTATTGATCTAGAAGCTAAAACAACAAATCTCTGCCTTTTTCTGTGGCCTGGCCTGGGCTTTTATATGGGGCACACATCTGACGTTGGCATAAACATTTTTCCAACCTTGAAAGAAAAATATGGTGAAATCCAGCTTCCACACATGATATGAGTAAGGGTTAGAGATGAGCGAGCATACTCGTCCGAGCTTGGTGCTCGTTCGAGTATTAGGGTACTCGTAAGTGCTCGCTGCTCGGACGAATATCTTGCCATGCTCGAGGAAATGGCAACTTCCGCATCGTGCATTTTTGGCGTCTATAAACTCAGCCAATCACAAGCCAGGAGACTCTGCTGTACACCCAGCATCACGTGGGGCCCTTACATGTCGATAGCAGGGGTTGGCTGGCCTAATCAGGTGACCCTGGAATATACTAGTGACTGGCCGCGGTGCTCGGCTCGGATGCTGTCTGGATGTCGTTAGGGATAGAGCTGGTGCGTTTCAGGGAGAGTGTTAGGGCCTGCATTTAGTTCTCTGTCAGGCAGGAATCACCCACAAAGAACCCAACAGCCCTTCTAAGGGCTACAAGAATTTTTTTTTTGTCTCCTGGCTTGGCTGGCTGGCTGGCACTAGTAGTGCAGCTATCGCCATATATAACCCCTTTTTTTTTTATTGTTATATCTCAGTGATACAAATCCATTTCACACCAAAAATCTCTGTGCGACATTTGTCTGGGTCGCAGTCAAAATAGCCACCGTCAGCAGGGTGTCAGTTAGCTCTACGATAGTTTCTGCACGTCATGTTCCCAAAAAAACAAAACTAAAAAAAAAATATATAAAAAAAATAGTTTTTTGTTGTTTTAGCTCAGTGATACAAATCCATTTCACACAGCTGCGTGGAACCATTCTGTGTGTCACTGTTCAGTACACTCACTACAATCCGTATTTTCTGTCCAGGTGACACTTTCTGTACGTCACTTAATACAACCAGGTCTTTTGCTTCCACGTATATAGCTTGATCCCAAAAATCTATGTGCGACATTTGTCTGGGTCGCAGTCAAAATAGCCACCGTCAGCAGGGTGTCAGTTAGCTCTACAATAGTTTCTGCACGTCACGTTCCAAAAAAAACAAAACTAAAAAAAAAAATATATGTAAAAAAAATTGTTTTTTTGTTGTTTTAGCTCAGTGATACAAATCCATTTCACACAGCTGCGTGGAACCATTCTGTGTGTCACTGTTCAGTACACTCACTACAATCCGTATTTTCTGTCCAGGTGACACTTTCTGTACGTCACTTAATACAACCAGGTCTTTTGCTTCCACGTATATAGCTTGATCCCAAAAATCTCTGTGCGACATTTGTCTGGGTCACAGTCAAAATAGCCACCGTCAGCAGGGTGTCAGTTAGCTCTACGATAGTTTCTGCACGTCACGTTCCAAAAAAAACAAAACTAAAATAAAAAATTTATTAAAAAAAACTATATAAAAAAAATAGTTTTTTGTTGTTTGAGCTCAGTGATACAAATCCATTTCACACAGCAGTGTGGAACCATTCTGTGTGTCACAGTTCAGTACACTCACTACAATCCGTATTTTCTGTCCAGGTGACACTTTCTGTACGTCACTTGATTCAACCAGACTGAACAAGTTTGTTGGTTTCAGTACAGCAGGCCCATTTATTTTTTATTTTTTATATAATACACTTATATACAGAAAATGTTGAACCCCAGGGCTAAGGGTCGAGGACGAGGGCGTGGGCATGGGCATTCAATTACTGCAGGGGGCAGAGGCCGTGGTCCTGGGCAGGGTGAGACAGTACCTGCTGATGAGGGAGCAGGGGAACGCCGGAGAGCTACACTCCCTAGCTTCATGTCTCAACTTACAGGGACACGTGGTAGAGGACTGTTGAAACCACAACAGTGCGAACAGCTGATGTCGTGGATTGCGGACAATGCTTCAAGTAATTTGTCCACCAGTCAGTCTTCCACGCAGTCCACCCACGTTACCCAAGGGAGCACTCCTCTGGCTCCGCAACCTCCTTCCCCCCAGTCTGACCCCTCCCAGGAAAATCTGGAATGCGATCCGGCATACTTTCAGGAACTGTTTTCTGGACCCTTCCCAGAGTCACAAACCACTTCTCAGGTTGCTGCTGACCTCGTTACCGATGCCCAAGTTTTCCAACAGTCGCAGTCTGTGGGTGATGATGATGATGATGACAATGTTGAGTTAGTGGAAGAAGTTTGTAAAGAGGTGTCGGACGATGAGGAGACACGGTTGTCAGACAGTGGTGAAGTTGTTGTCAGGGCAGGAAGTCTGAGGAGGGAGCAGACTGAGGAATCGGAGGATGACGAGGTGACTGACCCAAGCTGGGTTGATATGCCGAGTGAAGACAGTGCTTCTGAGGCAGAGGCGAGTGCTGCACCAGAACAGGTTGGAAGAGGCAGTGGTGTGGCCAGAGGGAGAAGCAGGGCCAGAGCTGGTGCATCAGCAGCAACTGTTTCACGTAGTGAAGCTCCCGTGGCGAGGCCTAGATGTTCGCAAGTCTGGAGGTTCTTTAAAGAAAGTGAGGATGACCGACGGACTGTGGTGTGCAACCTGTGCCACACTAGGATCAGCAGGGGTGCCACCACTACTAGCCTAACCACCACCAGCATGTGCAGGCATATGAGTGCTAAACACCCCACTCAATGGAACCAAGGCCGTTCACCACCTCCTGCGGGTCCCACCACTGCTCCTTCCCCTGTGTCACTCGCTGCCTCTGCTAGTCAACCCCCTGCCCAGGACCCCGGCACGAGCGCCTCCCGCCGGAAAACCACACCTTCGCCTCCACGATTCTCCACAGTGTCCACCAATGTGTCCCAGCGCAGCGTTCAGCTGTCTTTACAGCAGACGCTGGAGCGCAAGAGGAAATACAGTTCCACCCACCAACATGCCCAAGCCCTCAACGTCCACATCTCCAAATTGCTGAGCCTGGAGATGCTGCCCTATAGGCTGATAGAGACCGAGGCCTTTCGCAATCTCATGGCGGTGGCTGCCCCTCGGTATTCGGTCCCCAGCCGCCACTATTTTTCCCGATGTGCCGTCCCAGCCCTACACCAGCACGTGTCAGAGAGCATCATCCGTGCCCTGACCAACGCTGCTTCTGAGAAGGTCCACCTAACCACGGACACGTGGACAAGTGCTGCCGGGCAGGGACACTATATCTCACTGACGGCACATTGGGTTAACTTGGTGGAGGCTGGGACCGAGACTGACCCTGGGGCCGCTCATGTACTGCCCACACCGAGGATTGCGGGGCCTACCTCAGTCACGGTCTCTCAGACCTACTATGCCTCCTCCTCCGACCCCTCCTCCTCCTCCACCTCCTCCTCCGAATTACCATCTGTGGGCACGGCGCCTTCAGTCGGTAGCTCTAGGCGCAGCAGCAGTGCTGTGGGTAAGCGCCAGCAGGCGGTGCTCAAACTGCTGAGCTTAGGTGACAAAAGGCACACCGCCCAAGAGCTGTTACAGGGCATCACGGCGCAGACCGATGTGTGGCTGGCACCGCTGAACCTCAAGCCAGGCATGGTTGTGTGTGACAACGGGCGTAAGCTGGTGGCGGCTCTGCAACTCGACAGACTGACACATGTGCCATGCCTGGCCCACGTGTTCAATCTAATAGTTCAGCGGTTCCTCAAGACATACTCCAATCTGTCTGATTTGCTCACCAAGGTGCGCCGCATCTGTGCGCATTTCCGCAAGTCAACCACAGATGCTGCCACTCTCAGGGCAGCGCAGCGCCGCCTACAACTGCCCGCTCACCGACTGTTGTGCAACGTGCCCACGAGATGGAATTCGACATTAAACATGTTATCCAGAGTTTACCAGCAGCGCAGAGCGATTGTAGACTGCCAGATGTCAACTTCCACCAGAACTGGTAGTCAGTTCAGTCAGATTCCTCAAGTCTACAATGAGGAGTGGACGTGGATGTCTGATATCTGCCAGGTGTTGAGCAACTTTGAGGAGTCAACACAGATGGTCAGCGGCGATGCCGCCATTATCAGCCTCACCATCCCGCTGCTTTGCCTGTTGAAAAACTCATTGCTCAGCATCAAGTCGGATGCTTTGCGCTTGTCACAAGAGACGGTGGAGGAAGATACGTCGCTTGATAGCCAGAGCACCCTCCGGTCTGTTTCTCAGCGCGTATCGGAGGAGGGGGATGAGGATGAGGAGGAAGAGGAGGAGAATGTCGGCGAGACAGTAGAGGGTACCAGTGCTCAGTCCTTAACTCTTGAGCGTGTATGGGCTGAAGAGGAGGACTTGGAGGAGGAGGAGGAGGAAATGGAGAGTCAGGCCAGTGAGGAGAGGGAATTCTTGAGTGTTGGGACTCTGGCGCACATGGCAGACTTCATGTTAGGCTGCCTATCCCGTGACCCTCGCGTTAGAAGCATTTTTTCAAACACCTATTACTGGGTGTTCACTCTCCTGGACCCACGGTACAAGCAGAACCTTTCCACTCTCATCCCTGCAGAGGAAAGGAGTATGAGAGTGAATAGATATCAACAGGCCCTGGTGCACAAGCTGAAACAATCCTTCCCATCTGACGCCACTAGCGGCAGAGGGCATGGTTCTGTGGGCCAAGTAGCGGGGGAGAGGAGCCGAGCAGGCAGCTTGTCCAGCACTGGCAGGGGAACGCTCTCCAAGGCCTTTGCCAGTTTTATGTCACCCCAGCAAGACACTGTCACCTGTCCCCAGTATAGGCAGAGTAGGGGGGAGCTGTACAGAAAGATGGTGAGGGAGTACCTAGCTGACCATACCAACGTCCATAGCGATCACTCTGCTCCATGCAACTACTGGGTTTTAAAGCTGGACACGTGGCCTGAACTGGCGTGCTGTCAGAGCGGGTATTCAGTGCAGCTGGTGGCGTCATCACCGATAAGCGTACATGCCTGTCAACTGACAGCGCTGACAGGCTGACGCTTATTAAAATGAACAAAGCCTGGATTTCACCGGAATTCAAATCTCCTCCGGGGGAAAGCAGCTAAAGATTAACATTACTTATGTATCCGATTCCTCTTCTCTACTCCTCCTACTCCTCCTCCTCCTCCATATCGTCTTTGCCTAACGCTGACCAAAAAAACGCCATTTTTTAGAGGTCCAACTGGCACTTTTTTACCACAATTTTTCAGGAGGGCCCCCTACAGGCCCTCTCTTCAAACAATTTTTCCAGAGGTCCACCTACAGGCCCTCTCTCCAAACAATTTTTCCGGAGGTCCACCTACAGGCCCTCTCTCCAAACAATTTTTCCGGAGGTCCACCTACAGGCCCTCTCTCCAAACAATTTTTCCGGAGGTCCACCTACAGGCCCTCTCTCCAAACAATTTACGTCTTTTTCCTATCTTTCTCTCTCTCCAAACTATTTTTCCGGATAGCTGCCATATACGGTAATAAACTGAGAAGAATACAGAGAACACATGCCACACTTGATCAAGCTCATAATTTACGACTGTACCGGTTGATGCTAAATTTTTAAGTTGGGGGTCCTGCGTCGTCATTCACTGAATTTCACTGATCTCCTCAACGTCTCCTCAAAGAACCGAAAGACCATTGTGGAGAGAGCGGCACAGCTCGCCATCAAAGTGACGAACCCCAACGCCAGACTGCGCAGCGAAGAGAATGAATAAATATCTCTGTGGTTATTTGTGCTAAATAAAAGTTAAATAAACACAAAAAATAAAAATTGATCTGTTCCTGTGCCTGATCCACCCAAGTTGAATCTGTCGCATCATGAGAAAGTCCCCCCAAGGAGTCCCCACTGTAACTTGCTTCCCATACAACTAACTCACCCCCCCGACACCTGTGTCTCGCCATTGTCCACCAGCTCCTCAGACAACACTGGTAAATCCCCACTGTCAGCACACGGAGACTGCAAAAGGTCTTGCGAATTGGGGCAGAGAATGTTCTGGGGTAGCACATCAGAGAAGGGGTGACTATGGGGTTCCAGGGAGTACGTGAACACATGCAATCTCCATCCAAAAAGTCATACTGAGGCTCACCACCATGCTTTACACTGCAATCCTATTACTGAGGCTCACCACCATGCTTTACACTGCAATCTTATTCAAAGACAGACAATCAGGGGTTCACCGCCAGGTTGTCAGGCAGCATTTTTAAGTGGGTCACCATTACCGTGTCCCTGAAAATTGCCTTGGGGTCATCGCCAGACTATTTTTATGAGAGGCCATGGGGTTCTATACACACAGTGCTGACGGAAGCCCATCAGCCTTTCTAAACACAATTGAATCTGTCCCATCATGAGAAAGTCCCCCCAAGGAGTCCCCACTGTAACTTGCTTCCCATACAACTACCTCACCCCCCGACACCTGTGTCTCGCCATTGTCCACCACCTCCTCAGACAACACTGGTAAATCCCCACTGTCAGCACACTGAGACTGCAAAAGGTCTTGTGAATTGGGGCAGAGAATGTTCTGGGGTAGCACATCAGAGAAGGGGTGACTATGGGGTTCCAGGGAGTACGTGACCACATGCAATCTCCATCCAAAAAGTCATACTGAGGCTCACCACCATGCTTTACACTGCAATCTTATTGAAAGACAGACAATCAGGGGTTCACCGCCAAGTTGTCAGGCAGCATTTTTAAGTGGGTCACCATTACCATGTCCCTGAAAATTGGCGGTGATGGACCTTCGTTGCACCTAGTTGGGTGCTTCCCTAACATGTGATGGGCATGTGCCTCGCCTTTCTTGGTCTGGGTGAGCACAATTGCCATGAGGGTAACCACCAGGCTGTTGCCTGAGAATTTGGGGTAATGGTGGGATTAGGCACCCTTAGAGGCATCCATGCATGCTGCCCCTGCTGTTTCCTGTCCATTTCCGTGGTGTTTCCATCATTTTCTGAGGTTTCCAGGTTTTCACCCAGCCTTCCCTAGGCAGAGCCTTGGTCCCCTGCAAAAAATGCTTGAGTCTCCCATTGACTTCAATGGGGTTCGTTATTCGAAACGAGCACCCGAGCATCGGGAAAAGTTCGACTCGAATAACGAGCACCCGAGCATTTTAGTGCTCGCTCATCTCTAGTAAGGGTATATATGATTTTTATCTTTTCAAATAAATAAACTATGGATTTTTACGGAAGCTAGATTTCTCCATATTTTTGTATCAAGATAGGTACACCCAATCCAGGTTTTATCCGTGCTTCCGGGAATTACCCATAGGTGAACTGGACCTATGCTTTATATTTGAAACATTTTTCCACGTATTGCCAATGACAGAACCCACTGGACCAAATATATATATTAAGGTTGATCAACTTTGACACAGATATCTGCCTTAATGCTGCCCTTTTTAACATAGTAACATAGTTTATAAGGCCGAAAAAAGACATCTGTCCATCCAGTTTGGCCTGTTATCCTACAAGTTGATCCAGAGGAAGGCAAAAAACCCATGTGAGGTAGAAGCCAATTTTCCCCACTTTAGGGGAAAAAATTCCTTCCCGACTCCAATCAGGCAATCAGAATAACTCCCTAGATCAACGACCCCTCTCTAGTAACTATAACCTGTAATATTATTATACTCCAGAAATACACCCATGCCCCTCTTGAACTCTTTTAGTGAACTTACCATCACCACCTTCTCAGGCAGAGAGTTCCATAGTCTCACTGCTCTTACCGTAAAGAATCATCTTCTATGTTTGTGTACAAATCTTCTTTCCTCCAGACACAGAGGATGTCCCCTCTTCACAGTCACAGTCTTGGAGATAAATAGATCATGGGAGAGATCTCTGTACTGACCCCTGATATACTTATACATAGTTATTAAATCTCCCCTCAGTCGTCTTTTTTCTAAAGTGAATAACCCTAATTTTGATAATCTTTCTGGGTACTGTAGTCCACCCATTCCAGTTATTACTTTAGTTGCCCTCCTCTGAACCCTCTCCAGCTCTGCAATGCCTGCCTTGTTCACAGGAGCCCAGAACAGTACACAGTACTCCATGTGTGGTCTGACTAGTGATTTGTAAAGTGGCAGGACTATGTTCTCATCACGGGCATCTATGCCTCTTTTAATGCAACCCATTATCTTATTGGCCTTGGCAGCAGCTGTCTGACACTGGTTTCTGCAGCTTAGTTTGCTGTTTACTAAAATTCCTAGGTCCTTTTCCATGTCAGTGTTACCCAGTGTTTTACCATTTAGTATGTACTGGTGACTTGCATTATTCCTTCCCATGTGCATAACCTTACATTTGTCAGTGTTAAACCTCATCTGCCACTTCTCTGCCCAAGCCTCCAATCTATCCAGATCCATCTGTAGCAGTGTACTGTCCTCTTATGTGTTAATTACTTTGCACAGTTTAGTGTCATCTGCAAAAATGTATATTTTACTGTGCAAGCCTTCTACAAGATCATTAATAAATATATTGAAGAGAATAGGGCCCAATACTGACCCCTGTGGTACCCCACTAGTTACAGTGACCCAATCTGAGTATGTGCCGTTAATAACCACCCTCTGTTTTCTATCACTGAGCCAGTTACTTATCCACATACAGACATTTTCTCCCAGGCCAAGCATTCTCATTTTATATTCTAACCTTTCATGCTGTACCGTGTCAAATGCTTTGGAGAAGTCCAGATATACGACATCCATTGATTCGCCGTGGTGAAGTCTAGAACTTACCTCCTCAGATAATACAACCACGTGCATCCGTTATGAACGGATCCAGTTGTATTATCTTTAACATCGTCAGTGGCTGCTTCGGGGCCCGGGCTGACAAGGGGCCCAGCGCCCGGCAGCGTGTCAGTGAAGCTTTATAATTACAGTTTTTTAGGCCAGCTACATCAGCCATCCATCCAGCCCCTAGCACCGATCCCAAACTCATCGTCACCCACCGCTATGCGCTATGCGCCAATCCTGTGGAACACTCCCTGTTAGTATAGAGTCCTTAAATATCAGAAATAAGGGTCTGGCCATGACATTACTTAATTCTCTTAGGATACAGGGGTGTATGCCATCCGGTCCTGGCGATTTGTCTATTTTAATCTATTTAAGACGTCGCTGTACTTCTTCCTTGGTCAGACATGGCACTTTTAATGGGGAATTTACTTTTATATTCTGCATTTCATCTGACGGTTTATTTTCCTCAGTGAATACAGTGGAGAAAAAAGTATTTAGTAGCTTTGCTTTCTCCTCATCGCTCTCTGCAACTCCCCCCTCATTACTCTGTAAGGGGCCGACACCTTCAGGTTTATACTTTTTACCATTTATATAATTGAAGAACATTTTAGGGTTAGTTTTACTCTCTTTGGCAATTAATCTCTCGGTCTCTAGTTTGTCTGCTTTTATTTGTCTTTTACATATTCTATTTTTTTCCTTACGGTTTTTCAATGCTTCCTCGCTCACCTCCTGTTTTAGTGATTTAAATGCTTTCTTTTTGTCATTTATTGCTTTCTTTACAGTTCTATTTATCCACATTGTTTTTTTTCTTGTTTCTTAACCTTTTAAAAATATCCAATTTTTTGCTGTCTAAAATCCATAATGTATGGCCCACTTACACCTATGCATCATACTAAGCAGATGAGATTAAAACCTTCAATAGTTGGCCAAATGATAGCTATTCATCTTGACACTCCCATAAATTTATCAAGATCCAACACCTGGAACCCCAAGCCATGCAAGGGTACTGCACCTCCTATTCAAGTCTGGGTAAGTTTAAAAAGAACATCTTACCATAAAATGCAGTGCAAGGTTCAGGTACCATGTTATAGAGCCGGAGGAGCTGAACAGATTGATACACAGTTTTATGAGAAAAGATTCAGTAAAACTTGTAATTTATGCATTTATATCTCTGCTCTTTCTGACTTCAGTTGTATACGGTAGTTATTGGTGATTGATAGCATTCTCTGTGTTAGTGTGTATACATAGATAGCTGTCAGTCACTGATAGCTGTACATGGGGAGGTGTTATCGGTGATTGATGGCATTTTCTGTGTTAGTGTGTATGCATAGATAGCTGTCAGTCACTGATAGCTGTACACGGGGAGGTGTTATCAGTGGTTGATAACATTCTCTGTGTAATTGTGTGTACATAGAAAGCTGTCAGTTACTGTTAACTGTACATGGGGAGGTGTTATCAGTGACTGATAGCATTTTCTGTGTAAGTGTGTATACAGAGATAGCAGTCAGTCACTGATAACTGTACACAGGTGGTGTGTTATCAGTGATTTACATTCTGTGTGTTACATTCTCTGTGTAAGTGTGTATATAGAGGTAACTGTCAGTCACTGATAACATCTCCTAGTATACCAGTGAAGTGAAGCCAGAAAAAGTTTTGCTGAATCTTTTACCTTAAAGGGAACCTATCATCTCCGAAACACCCCCTGAACTAGAGTAAGCAATATAGTGTAAGTGATGCTGAACCTGAATATGTAATTTGTATCTTCATACTCTCTTATAATCCGACGCTGTGCTCCCACAAACCTGCAGTAAAATGCACTTAGTGGACTCCAGTGCTCACTCACATAATGGAGAGGACTCAAAGAGGAGTCCTCTCAATGCATTTTACTGCAGGTTTGTGGGAGCACAGCGTCGGAATAGAAGTGAGTATGAAGATAAAAATTACATATTCGGATTCAGCATCACTTACACTATACACCGCTTACTCTAGTTCAGGGGGTGTTTCGGAGATGACAGGTTCCCTTTAAATCTATACATCAATCTGCTCAGCTCCTTCTGCTCTATAACATGCTGCCTGCAGAGTGAACTGCATTTTGTGGGGATGTGTTATCTTTAAATTCACTTAAAGGGGTTGTGTTATCTCAAGCACTGTAGGCATATCATTACGATATTCCTCCAATATCAGATAGGTACAAGTCCATCCTCCAGAACGGGGCTTCTGAAAATGAGAGAGAGCGCACTATGCATGCGTGGCATGCTTTCCATTTACTTCTATGGGAGTTCTGAAAAGAGCTGAGGAAGAATGCTCAACTATTTTTGGAAGTGCCATAAAAATAAATGGAGAGCGCACCATGCATCCATAGCCACTTCTCCATTCATTTATATGGGACTGCTAGCGCTTGCCTATTTTTGGCTCTCCATCCCTTTCGGGGGTCTGTTCTGGAGATAGGTGTGGGTCCCAGAGATAAGACAACCTCTTTAAGGCATCATGCACACAGCCATGTTACAGCTTTGTTTTGCACACACTTGTACAAATTTTACATTGTGCTCCATTAGCTGTTGTATGTACAGAATATCTAATACTGATGTGTACATGGCTGCTTTATAACATTTTACACAATCTACTGTACTAACCTCAGATGATACTCCTTGTTTCCTAGTTTATGTCTGGAATAAGAAGGATTTCATTATGTCTGTAAATGTTAAAGGTGCTCAAGGAAATTTTTTGTGTAGTCACCTTTAGTATCACAAGTCAATTATTCAGCTGTGACCACATTTCAACTTCATCTTGTGCAGGAAAAAATGTCCCCTGTTTGAAATTAGAACAACTTACATACAATTTGCCTTCAGCTAAACTAGAATTTCCTAATTTCAAGCTTTCCAATATAAAATTACCGCACTTAACGATAACAATGTGTTCAATATCTGCCTGGGAGATTTGTGTTTTGTTGAAACCGTCAATTATCCTTTTATTCATATTCTCAATATGTGCAGCAATAATAATAGAACATAGACATTAATTCATATTGTAAGAGTCTAAAAGAGCTCCTAGAGGTGAATCCAGGATGCCCCGATGGTGTTTATTGTACGAACATGCATGATGAGTTTACTTGTAAGCCACCAAAAAGAGACCCAGTCAAATAGTATTGATTACACTGACAGTTTTACTGCCATAATTAACAAATGTTTGAATTGACATTCATTTTAGTAATTAAAATGGTTACCTTGATATTTCAATAACTATAGACAATTCAGGCATGTTACATTCATTTAATAATGACGGACAAAAGTATACAGAAGAACAGTAGCTAGGAACAATCTGTTTGGATGATTATAACAAAACAGCACCTCAAGACTGCTCATAGATGCTTATTTGATGACTTCTTAACTCACCTGGACAAATACTGTATAGTTAGACGTGTCCTTCTTCTTGGCTTCATATATGTAGAAATTTGTGGCATAAGATGACCAGCTTTCAAAAAATTACGGAAAGCTAGTGGTTGTGATGTGCGTTGCAGCCTTTTGAAGGTTTTGTATCATTTTCCAATATTGTATTAAATTCATGTTGTGAGAAATTGGAGTCCTTTTGACATTTGACAAAATATAGGGATGGACACATCTGTACTTCACAAGCAGGCCACACTTGCTTTACCTTTCCTCTTGGCTCACCATACAGTATCTCAAGATATGTGGCATGAGATGACCAGTTTTGAAAAAAAAAAAAACAACATGATTTTGCAATTACTGTCAGGAGGTGTAAGTGCTATATTTGTCTATGCATGCCCGCCCCCCCACCCCCGCCCCACCAGGGCCAGTGATGTACATTGCAGTGTGTAGAGGTTTTTCGAGCATGTTGTGATATTATACTGTTTTGTATCATGAGAAATGGAAGACCTTCACCAAAATTACTATACAGCCTGATTGATTAGCCATAAAGCTAGACACATGGTGCCACAATGCATTCATGTAAATGGGTTTACCCACTGTTCTATATTATTTATATCACATCCTTGCAAGTCTAGGGGAGATAAATGCTTAATGTTATAATTTCTGGTTCGGTAGTTACTGCTAATGGTAGCCTAGACCTGAGGGGTTACAGTCCCCATTGCTGGAGGTCTAGGGAAGATAGAGGGTTAAAATATAATATAGAGTCCAGAGGAAACTGTTATAAAACAGATGTAGACAGCTGAAGCTCGTCATACCTCTTTTAACAGTCACTAAATTAGTAAGCAATCAGTGAATAGGGCAGGATCTTCTTGTGCTTCTCCCCTTGCAATCTGGTATAACAAACAGAATGAGTGACTGACCCCCAACACTGAAGCACTGCAAACTTCAAATGCTCAAAGCCTTTTGCTTACTTACAAGATATCCAGTGTAAAAGAGCATATCGAATAAAACACTCATTGGACAGTATAGTCACCTGTAACCCCATAGATCTATAGAAACCCCAGAAATTTTCAATGAGGAAACTTCTGGTCTACATGTGGCTATACCATTTGAGAGTTTTATTCAATGTGCTCTTTCACACAATGTATGTAAGTAAAATAAAGTCTTGGGCTTTGAATAATTAAGGTTTTCTGAGCTTTACTATTGTTTCTCTGTGGGGGTCTTTGAGTATAAGGATTTCTCCATTAGACCACTAGTGTATGCTGGCATCAAAATCTCTTATTTATACCACATTGCATAGGGGAAGGAGAATGCAAGATCTATTCTTTTGGCAAATCAGGATTTTTAAGCTAAGCACTGTGCTCATTGCTTACAAATTCTGAGGTAGGAATAATTTTAGCATCCTTTGTAATACTTATAACTTATAATGGCTTGTTTTGTATGGGGAGCAATCATCGGGGGAAATAAATGGCCGCCATTCTATTAGTACATAGAAAGCCTGTCCTAAGTACACAGCAGGACAAGTTACTTCACAACACTGAGCTGCCTCATCCTCCTCTCCTACTTACTCCTTATGATCCTGTTTAATATGATCTTCAGCTGAATCTCTGTAGGAATGGACTTTATGAGGAAACATGAAGTACAGAGAAGAAGGTGGGGATGTGGCTAATGAGCAGCAGCACTTGTATACAGTCGGCTACACTAGCCCCACATTACCACAGTCTGTCTTGTCCATCCTCTATGTACTTCATGTCTCCTCATGAGCTACGTTCCCACAGAGATTCACCTGAAGATCTTATCAGCTATATTCAGGATTATGATCACTAACAAGTAGAGAGAAGGATGATGCAGCTCTTTGGATGTGACCTGTGACTTGTGACCTGTGTGATTAGGACAGGTTTTGTGGGTACTAATAGGACATTGGCCATTTTATTTCTCCTAATTAGAGATGAGCGAACTTCGTTACTTCATCACGAAGCACATTTTTTTGTAAGTAGTGGGTGCAATGACAGGGAGCTGCGATAGCGCCGCCCCCGTCATTGTACCCCTCAGATGCCGCGTTCATACATGATGGTGACATCTGAGTGTAAAAAAAAGTGTAAAATTTAAAAAAAATTAAAAAAATTAAATCAAACTTACCACCTCCATTTGCTCGCGACGGGCCGGTCGTTGACATCTTGCTTAAAGATCTGGCGCAAAATCTTGCGCGGCGCCAGATTACATTATTACGGGATTTCGGTTGAGATCTTCAATCAAGATGGCGGCTGGTGGCCCGTCGCGAGCAAATCGAGGCGGTAGGTATGGATTTTTTTGTTTTTTACACTATTTCAGGTTAAATTGATTCGCTGACATGAAGCACGAGGAAATTCGACTTCAAGGCAAATCAAATTTATCCTGAAATTCGGATCGAATTCCACTGCGTGGGATTCGATTCGCTCATCTCTACTCCTAATGATTGCTACGTAGACAAAATGAGGCATTCTAACTAAGGAAAGATATTTGTGAATATATTTATAATAAAGTAATATATAGATATCTTCATTTTATTTATTGTCAGAGAACTTTAAAGGAACAGCAGTCCTAGTAATTAGATGGGAGAAGTTATTATCAACCAGAGTATTGCTTTCTTGGCAGTCAAAGCGATGGACAGCACTGCAGGACTTTCTTATTTACTATATATTTGAAACTCAAAACCTTCTTATAGATCTCCTGTTCTCATTCAGTGTATGCGTTTTCTCAGGTGCTGTTACCTTTTGCAGCATAACATCATTCTACTTATTGTTTAATGCAAGCGTAATATTTCTGAGACTCCAAGGAGCATTCATAATGGATGCACAATGATATTGTGAAGCATACCTAATCATTCTCTTTTAATTAGTATATTCTTATATTTTAAATCAAACAAATCCCAGTAGAGTCCTAAGAAAATGTAGGTAAAGTAATTTAAGCCAAGCAGTAAATTTTAGATGAGTTTATAGTTTAATTATTTTATTGTGTGTGTGTTTTAAACGTAGTGCAAACACATTGTTAGAGCTCATTAAGGGAATCAGAAGGAAACACTGCTATTTAAGAGTTGTTTCTCTACCTGAAGTCTATATTTACAGCTTATAGTAGGGTAGATTCATGGATAATACTTACTGCATCACTAAATTCTCTGTAATTCCATAGGCAGAGCTTGACTGCCCCAGTTGCAGTGCCTAATTCAGTTTAAAGATATGCCACCAGTGCCTAGACCCACTCCTATGTCTAGAATGGGCTCCCTAAAGTCAAGGAGAGTGCATCAATCAAGAGCGGGTACCCTTCATTCACTGCAATTGAATTTCTGAATATAGCTGAGCACTGGCATGGTTATTTCCAGTAGCCCCACAGTGGTGATCAGAACATTGGCTGTGCATGCATGAGCACACTCACTCTGCTATTTCTGGAAGTCCCATAGCTGCTCATGAGTGATCGGCTCTCTTTCACTTTTAGGAGCACCATTCTGTAGATGAGACCAGTTCCCAGAGGTGGCACCTACAGATGTCTGACATTGACAGCATATCGTAGTGATATACCATCAATGTCCCAGATGGGAATACTCCAAGGAAGTATTGCACATGCATACAACAATATGTCCATATTGCCACAATCTGATAATATAGGAGTTATGGGGCACATGAGACCAGTTTTAAATTTGGTATGCCTGTATTTTAAGCAACTTTATAAGTATAATAAATGCTGGATTTGCAAAAGTGGTTGCGGTACTGTACTTCACTATCTTCTGCCGCTCTGTCCGTTTTAATACAGGAGGGGCGGATAGGAGTCATTGTGGAGTCCACATGAACCAGTGATTGACTACATCGAAAAAGTTGTCTATATATTTTGGACTGGCTGGATCTGTATCTACTGGGGGCAAGGCAGTCTTTTAATATTTGATCTTGTTACACAATACATTCAGTCAAACAGGTTAATCATAAATGGATATTAAAGAGGACCTGTCACCACTCCTGACATGCATGTTTTAAAAGCTCCATGCATTCCCCAGGTAATAACAATTCTGGAACATCTATTCTTATGGCTCTATGTTGTGCCATTCCTTTATTACTCCTGCTAGAAGTTATGAATGAATTGCTGGAAGTCTGCAGTAAGGGTACAGAGGGGAGGTAACCAGTTGGGGGTGTGTCCCTGCACAGTCTCACTCTATCCAATCAGTGCTGCCATTTTCAGACTATGCAGGTACACACC
This sequence comes from Rhinella marina, assembly GCA_900303285.1. Classification (NCBI taxonomy): domain Eukaryota; kingdom Metazoa; phylum Chordata; class Amphibia; order Anura; family Bufonidae; genus Rhinella; species Rhinella marina. The sequence goes on along the minus strand of ONZH01023724.1, from coordinate 102,073 downwards.
CCCAACTGGTTACCTCCCCTCTGTACCCTTACTGCAGACTGCTAGCAATTCATTCATAACTTCTAGAAGAAATAATAAAGGAATGACACAACATAGAGCCATAAGAATAGATGTTCCAGAATTGTTATTACATGGGGAATGGATGAAGCTATTAAAACGGGCATGTCAGGGGTGGTGACAGGTCCTCTTTAAGTGTTTGTCAATTGCAATTAGATATATGTCCTATATGAACTCCTACGTATATAAAGATTAGGTCAGTTAAGGCATCTTGTGACTGGATATAAACATTGTGCTCTATACATTTATTCCCTTAAAAAATAATGTTAATTTCACTTACATATTTTACCTATTTAAGGTACAACCATATGGGGTATGGTGGTTGTGACACGGCCACGTTGCTGTCCAGTACCACATAGTCATACTGGCCACAGTGGCCTCTAATTTAACTAGTCTGGATTGTAAATCGCCAGTGCATTTTCTTCACTTACAGCCATTTCACTCTTTATATGAATGCTGAGGCCCACTTATTCATCACAATGTTGTAGTCCCAGCTCCTGGACCCAAGTAAATCTGTCCCTAGGGTATGCCTAAATGTCACACCTCACAATAGTCAACTGACTCAAAGGTGACCTGTCAGTTCTCCTTACATGTCTTTTTTTAATACTATATTGCATTTACCTATAAAATAGCAATTCTGGAACATTTTTTCTTATAACTGTGTTTATATTCCCTGGAAATTTCTGAATACATTGACAATTGGACATTACTACCCCCCTTGTCATTCAGGCGTATCCCTACATAGTGTGACGCTATCAATCCTGTCTGCCAATGTGAGACTGGTAATGCCGTTTGTCATTATCTACCTACATTTTCTGGTCAAATAATATAGGAATGGCACAATACAAGAAAATATTTTTTTATTATTTTATAGGAGATGCAAATATTTAGTAAAACAGACATGTCAGAAGAGCTGACAGGTAGGGGAATTTTATTTAAGACTTGATCTACTTTTCACTGCAGTGAGATGCCCTTGATTTATTAAGAGATGTAAGGACTACATCTCTGTACTTCCATGCATCTGGAAATCATAGATACAAGCTATAATTCAAACCAGTTTCTGTTGTAAATTACAGTAAATTTTCAGAGATGCAGGAGGCCACATGCCTTCCACTATGCCGGACCCATGTCATGCCCACTTTTCAGAAAAGTGACAAAAAGTCTCAAACAACTAACATAAAGATCAAATTACAGATAATAATAAATAAATTTATCATCAAAATCATTCAAATTGTATTGCTCCTGGTCTAGATAATGTAGCAATAACCAGATCCTGGTTTCCTAGTAGTAAGTGGATAACATGAATTTCCCTCTGAATCCTCAATTGTCAGGTCAGGGACAAAGGTACACAAGTAAATATGAGCAAATTTAATTAAAAAAAGGTTTTTCAATTAATTTGGTGCCAAATAAAGTCGCTCAAAAGTCTCCTAGAAGAAGTTAGACACTGGTGGTGTCCATCCACACTGGAAGAGAGAACAGTCAGAAACCTAATGTGCGTGGGATTATTCTGAAGTTCTCTCAATGGGAGACGTCAAAGAAAAGAAAGATGGGGGCTGTTTGTTCCTGCAGAAGATAAGAGATTGGAAATGCTACTAAAGTCAATGTCTGCTACTCAAAACCTATTAGACTTTATTGATGATATGGAGGTTGGGCCCCAAGAAAAATTTCCTCTAGTGCGGCCAAGGAACCCTAATTCGACACTGCGTATGGGGACCTGTTACAGATTTTTCATTGAGTCACCAGAGCTTCACGTTCTGCAACTGTATCAGACAACAACACCTCCAAAAATACAGAATTTCATTGTACCATGTAATCTTACAGATCTAATTCCTGTCACTCCTGGACATTGCTACTTACATTTTCAGGTCACTAAAATTATTTCCAAAGAGTATCTTTATGAAAAATCTCAAGCTTATCTGACAGTTTTCTGTTGGCAAGTTGCTATTTATTATGGAAGCTCACAATCTGTAGCTACCTCAGTCATTAGCTATGTGTACAATATGTTCAATATTTCATATTGTATATTCTCCTTGGTAAACACTGAAAAATTGAAAGCATTCTAACTCCCAGACGTAATCCTACTGTGCCTTGATGTGCAGATAATTTCATGGTGCCTGTGGAGCTGTGAATCTTTATGTGTCTTCCTAAGGCCTCATGTAGTTTTGCAGAGTCAGTATGTTTCTGTAAAAGTAATGTTTGTTACAAATAATAGACAGCAACAGATAAAAATATTTCAGCTGAATTATGAAAAATGAATATTCCAAAATAAATGTTTTCCTATTCCTGTAATATCTCATTATCTTGGAAATACAAAAACACCAGCAGGCGGGATCCAGGTGGCAAAGGTGGTGCACAGATCTTTTCCACTTTTCCATTTCCTCACTTTCCTCAGGATAGGTCATCAATATCTGTAGGCTGCTCAACCCCCTTAACATGAGCATATCAAAAGAACACAAATAGGGCCAAGCTTCCATCGATTCCACAGAAAGAGTCAGGTTGCATGACGGAACCTGGCCAACTCCATTATGGTCAATGGGGTCTGTTGGGCAAAGTTAGTGTCTGTCATGTGACGGGACCCTTAGTTTTATTATTTTTATTATTCTATTCCTTTAACAAAGCAGAACAATGGAAATGCAGGCACTGATGTGAACACAGGACACAAGTACAGAATACAAATTTCATCCAAATAGCATCAAGCAAAGTTCCCAAATCTGCAAAACAACCATACTAATCTCCGGGTACCCAAAATATCTGCATTCCTTTTAAGATCATAGTACTTATGATTGTATTAAAGTGTTGTCCACTTTTTACTATTAATGACCTATCCTCATGACAGATCATCAATATCAGATCGCCTGGGGGGGCAGGGGGGTTTCAACACCCGGCACTGCAGCCCATCAGCACTCGTATGATTGCTGTATTCTCTCCTCTGTTTACCTGCTCGCTGCAGCAATTGCATTAATGAGCAGGTGTAATTACAAGTATGGCTTCCCATTCACTTCAATAGGACAGATCCATCCTATTCATCTCAATAGAGATGAGCGAGCATGCTCGTCCGAGCTTGGTGCTCGTTCGAGCATTACGGTACTCGTAAGTGCTCGCTGCTCGGACGAGTATCTCGCCATGCTCGAGGACATGGCATCTCCCACATTTTGAATTTTTAGCGCCTATAAACTCAGCCAATCACAAGCCAGGAGACTTTGCGGTACACCCAGCATCACGTGGGGCCCTTACATGTTGATAGCAGGGGTTGGCTGGCCTGATCAGGTGACCCTGGAATATACTAGTGACTGCCTGCGGTGCTCGGCTCAGATGCTGTCTGGATGTCATTAGGGACAGATCTGCTGCGTTTCAGGGAGAGTGTTAGGGCCTGGATTTAGTTCTCTTTTAGGCAGGAGTGATATCAAAAGAACCCAACAGCCCTTCTAAGGGCTACAAGACACTTTTTTTGTCTCTGGGCTGGCTGGCACTAGTAGTGCAGCTATCGCCATATATAACAATTTTTTTTTTATAGTTTTATCTCAGTGATACAAATCCATTTCATACAGCTGTGTAGAACCATTCTGTTTGTAACAGTTCAGCTGTCCACTCACCACAAACCACAATCCGTATTTTCTGTCCAGGTGACCTATACTGTACGTCACGTAATTAAAAAAGGTCTTTTGCTCTCACTGATACAGCTACATTAGAAAAATCTGAGTGCGACATTTTTCTGGGTTGCAGTCAAATTAGCCACAGTCAGCAGGGGCTGAGTTTGCTCTCTGATATTTTCTGCACGTCACGTTAAAAAAAAAAAAAAAAAATATATATATATATATATATATATATATATATATATAAAGTATATATATATATATATATAAAATAAAAAAAAATTTTTTTTTTGTTGTTTTATCTCAGTGATACAAATCCATTTCATACAGCTGTGTGGAACCATTCTGTGTGTCACAGTTCAGCTGTCCACTCACCACAAACCACAATCCGTATTTTCTGTCCAGGTGACACATTCTGTACGTCACTTAATTAAAAAAGGTCTTTTGCTCTCACTGATACAGCTACATTACAAAAATCTCTGTGCGACATTTGTCTGGGTTGCAATTAAGCAGACCAAGTCTGCCTAATCTAATAGTTTCAGTGTAATTTCTCCATACTGCACGGTATGTAATAACATACGTAATTTAGCTCTAACTTATCCACCTATATATAAAGCACAATCCGTATTTTCTGTCCAGGTGACACATTCTGTACGTCGCGTAATTAAAAAAGGTCTTTTGCTCTCACTGACACAGCTGCATTACAAAAATCTCTGTGCGACATTTGTCTGGGTTGCAATTAAGCAGACCAAGTCTGCCTAATCTAATAGTTTCCGTGTAATTGCTCCATACTGCACGGTATGTAATAATATACGTAATTTTGCTCTAACTTATCCACCTATATATTAACTTGTTCAGATTGAACAAGTTTGTGGGTTTCAGTACAGCAGGCCCATTTTTTTGTATATATAATACACTTATATACAGAAAATGTTGAACCCCAGGGCTAAGGGTCGAGGACGAGGGAGTGGGCGTGGGCATTCAATTACTGCAAGGGGAAGAGGCCGTGGTCCTGGGCAGGGTGAGACAGTACCTGCTGATGAGGGAGCAGGGGAACGCCGCAGAGCTACACTCCCTAGCTTCATGTCTCAACTTACAGGGACATGTGGTAGAGGACTGTTGAAACCACAACAGTGCGAACAGCTGATGTCGTGGATTGCGAACAATGCTTCAAGTAATTTGTCCACCAGTCAGTCTTCCACGCAGTCCACCCACGTTACCCAAGGGAGCACTCCTCTGGCTCCTCCACCTCAACCTTCGTCCCCCCAGTCTGCCCCCTCCCAGGAAAATTTGGAATGCGATCCGGTATACTTTCAGGAACTGTTTTCTGGACCCTTCCCAGAGTCACAAACCACTTCTCAGGTTGCTGCTGACCTCTTTCCCGAAGCCCAAGTTTTCCAACGGTCGCAGTCTGTGGGTGATGATGATGACATTGTTGACTTAGTGGAAGAAGTGTGTAAAGAGGTGTCGGACGATGAGGAGACACGGTTGTCAGACATTGGTGAAGTTGTTGTCAGGGCAGGAAGTCCGAGGGGGGAGCAGACTGAGGAATCAGAGGATGACGAGGTTACTGACCCAAGCTGGGTTGATAAGCCGAGTGAAGACAGTGCTTCTGAGGCGGAGGCGAGTGCTGAACCAGAACAGGTTGGAAGAGGCAGTGGTGTGGCCAGAGGGAGAAGCAGGGCCAGAGCTGGTGCATCAGCAGCAACTGTTTCACGTAGTGAAGCTCCCGTGGCGAGGCCTAGATGTTCGCAAGTCTGAAGGTTCTTTAAAGAAAGTGAGGATGACCGACGGACTGTGGTGTGCAACCTGTGCCACACCAGGATCAGCAGGGGTGCCACCACTACTAGCCTAACCACCACCAGCATGCGCAGGCATATGAGTGCTAAACACCCCACTCAATGGAACCAAGGCCGTTCACCTCCTGCGGGTCACACCACTGCTCCTTCCCCTGTGTCACTCGCTGCCTCTGCTAGCCAACCCCCTGCCCAGGACCATGGCACAAGCGCCTCCCGCCGGAAAACCACACCTTCGCCTCCACGATCCTCCACAGCGTCCACCAATGTGTCCCTGCGCAGCGTTCAGCTGTCTTTACAGCAGACGCTGGAGCGCAAGAGGAAATACAGTTCCACCCACCCACATGCCCAAGCCCTCAACGTCCACATCTCCAAATTGCTGAGCCTGGAGATGCTGCCCTATAGGCTGGTAGAGACCGAGGCCTTTTGCAATCTCATGGCGGTGGCTGCCCCTCGGTATTCGGTCCCCAGCCGCCACTATTTTTCCTGATGTGCCGTCCCAGCCCTACACCAGCACGTGTCAGAGAACATCATCCATGCCCTGACCAACGCTGCTTCTGAGAAGGTCCACCTAACCACGGACACGTGGACAAGTGCTGCCGGGCAGGGACACTACATATCACTGATGGCACATTGGGTTAACTTGGTGGAGGCTGGGACCGAGTCTGACCCTGGGTCCGCTCATGTACTGCCCACACCGAGGATTGCGGGGCCTACTTCGGTCACGGTCTCTCAGACGTACTATGCCTCCTCCTTTGACCCCTCCTCCTCCTCCGAATTACCATCCATGTGCATGGCTCCTTCAGTTGGTAGCTCTAGGCGCAGCAGCAGTGCCGTGGGTAAGCGCCAGCAGGCGGTGCTCAAACTGCTGAGCTTAGGTGACAAAAGGCACACCACCCAAGAGCTGTTACAGGGCATCACGGCGCAGACCGATCTGTGGCTGGCACACAGGCATGGTTGTGTGTGACAATGGGCGTAACCTGGTGGCGGCTCTGCAACTCGGCAGACTGACACATGTGCCATGCCTGGCCCACGTGTTCAATCTCATAGTTCAGCGGTTCCTCAAGACATACCCCAATCTGTCTGATTTGCTCACCAAGGTGCTCCGCATCTGTGCGCATTTCCGCAAGTCAACCACAGATGCTGCCACTCTCAGGGCAGCGCAGCGCCGCCTACAACTGCCCGCTCACTGACTATTGTGCGACGTGCCCACAAGATGGAATTCAACATTAAACATGTTATCCAGAGTTTACCAGCAGCGCAGAGCGATTGTAGACTGCCAGATGTCAACTTCCACCAGATCTGGTAGTCAGGTCACTCAGATTCCTCAAGTCTACAATGAGGAGTGGACGTGGATGTCTGATATCTGCCAGGTGTTGAGCAACTTTGAGGAGTCAACACAGATGGTCAGCGGCGATGCTGCCATTATCAGCCTCACCATCCCGCTGCTTTGCCTGTTGAAAAACTCACTGCTCAGCATGAAGTCAGATGCTTTGCGCTTGTCACAAGAGACGGTGGAGGAAGATACGTCGCTTGATAGCCAGAGCACCCTCCGGTCTGTTTCTCAGCGCGTATCGGAGGAGGGGGATGAGGATGAGGAGGAGAATGTCGGCAAGACAGTAGAGGGTACCAGTACTCAGTCCTTCTTAACTCTTGAGCATGTATGGGCTGAAGAGGAGGACTTGGAGGAGGAGGAGAAGGAGGAGGAGGAAATGGAGAGTCAGGCCAGTGAGGAGAGGGAATTCTTGAGTGTTGGGACTCTGGCGCACATGGCAGACTTCATGTTAGGCTGCCTATCCTATGACCCTCGCGTTAGAAGCATTTTTTCAAACACCGATTACTGGGTGTCCACTCTCCTGAACCCACGGTACAAGCAGAACCTTTCCACTCTCATCCCTGTAGAGGAAACGAGTATGAGAGTGAATCAATATCAACAGGCCCTGGTGCACAAGCTGAAACAATCCTTCCCATCTGACGCCGCTAGCGGCAGAGGGCATGGTTCTGTGGGCCAAGTAGCGGGGGAGAGGAGGCGAGCAGGCAGCTTGTCCAGCACTGGCAGGGAAACACTCTTAAAGGCCTTTGCCAGTTTTATGTCACCCCAGCAAGACACTGTCACCTGTCCCCAGTCTAGGCAGAGTAGGGGTGAGCTTTACAGAAAGATGGTGAGGGAGTACCTAGCTGACCATACCAACGTCCGTAGCGATCACTCTGCTCCATACAACTACTGGGTTTCAAAGCTGGACACGTGGCCTGAACTGGCGCTGTATGCCTTGGAGGTGCTGGCCTGCCCTGCCGCTATTTTGCTGTCAGAGCGGGTATTCAGTGCAGCTGGTGGTGTCATCACCGATAAGCGTACACGCCTGTCAACTGACAGCGCTGACAGGCTGACGCTTATTAAAATGAACAAAGCCTGGATTTCACGGGAATTCAAATCTCCTCCGGGGGAAAGCAGCTAAAGATTTAAATTACTTATGTATCTGATTCCTCTTCTCTACTCCTCCTACTCCTCCTCCATATCGTCTTTGCCTAACGCTGACCAAAAAAACGCCATTTTTTAGAGGTCCAACTGGCACTTTTTTACCACAATTTTTCAGGAGGGCCCCCTACAGGCCCTCTCTTCAAACAATTTTTCTGGAGGTCCACCTACAGGCTCTCTCTCTAAACAATTTTTCCGGAGGTCCACCTACAGGCCCTCTCTCTAAACAATTTTTCCGGAGGGCCCCCTACAGGCCCTCTCTCCAAACAATTTTTCCGGAGGTCCACCTACAGGCCCTCTCTCTAAACAATTTTTCCGGAGGGCCCCCTACAGGCCCTCTCTCCAAACAATTTTTCCAGAGGTCCACCTACAGGCCCCCTCTCTGTAAACAATTTTTCCGGAGGTCCACCTACAGGCCCTCTCTCTAAACAATTTTTCCGGAGGTCCACCTATAGGCCCTCTCTCTAAACAATTTTTCCGGAGGTCCACCTACAGGCCCTCCCTCTAAACAATTTTTCCGGAGGTCCACCTACAGGCCCTCTCTGTAAACAATTTTTCCGGAGGGCCCCCTACAGGCCCTCTCTCCAAACAATTTTTCCGGAGGTCCACCTACAGGCTCTCTCTCTAAACAATTTTTCCGGAGGGCCACCTACAGGCCCTCTCTCCAATCAATTTTTCCGCAGGGCCACATAATGCGATAGACGGAAATCGAAACCCGGGTCAACTGCTTGGGAAGCAGCTATGCTCACCACTTTACCACCAACAGCCACAGCAACTGATAATAACAGATACTAAACTTGATGTAAGCCAACATTTCGACAATCGATAACCCGAAAAGGGTCCGCCGTCGAGCCCAGCGTTCGGCCACCCTGAGCATTTCTCAAGGAGACAGCCTCCAGGCCCTCAATGTCCACATATAGGGCCACGCTAAATTTTTTATGTGCTCTACCTGCTATCATCGTGTAGCTCGGTCACTCTGACCGAGTCTGACCCTGGGGCCGCTCATGTACTGCCCACTTGGAGGATTGCGGGGCCTACCTCGGTCACGGTTTCTCAGACTTACTATGCCTCTTCCTTCAACCCCCTCCTTCGAATTACCATCCGTGCTTCACCTCCTGCTACCTCAGTCTAACTCGGTCACTCTGTTGTCACCGCCATGCTGCGTCAGGCTAAATTTTTGGGTGGCTCACCTGCTACCTCATCTAACTTGGTCACTTGTTGGTGTCACCGCCATGCTGTATCAGGCTTATGCCTGCATCGTGTGGCTGGGGATAGGGGAGCAGTGCCAGCATGGGCATGGGTGATGGACCTTTGTTGCACTTAGTTGGGTGCTATCCTAACATATGATGGGCATGTGCCTCGCCTTTCTTGGTCTGGGTGAGCACAATTGCCATGAGGGTAACCACCAGGCTGTTGCAGGAGAATTTGGGGTAATGGTGGGATTAGGCAGCCTAAGAGGCATCCATGCATGCTGCCCCTGCTGTTTCCTGTTCATTTTCGTGGTGTTTCCATCATTTTCTGATGTTTCCAGGTTTTCACCCAGCCTTCCCTAGGCAGAGCCTTGGTCCCCTGCAAAAAATGCTTGAGTCTCCCATTAACTTCAATGGGGTTCGTTACTTGAAACGAGCACCCGAGCATCGGTAAAAGTTTGTCTCGAATAACGAGCACCCGAGCATTTTAGTGCTCGCTTATCACTACATCTCAGCAGACAGATCTGACGGGTGTTGGCCCCTGCCAATCTGATATTGATTACCTATCCTGAGGATAGGTCATCAATTGTTAAAAGCCGATAACCCTTTTAAGTTTCTATAATGTTTTATTAGCTTGCTTCAGATACAGTAAATTTGTAACATCAATGAGGTCTGCTGTGACCTCTAGCGAGAAGAATATAACCCTATACAAAAGACATAACGTGTTTTTATGTTAATGAATTGTGCCATATGTTGAATTAGTGGCATCAAACTCAACTCAGCTCAACTCAACATAGCTCAATTTCCCAACCTTTGCTAAAACCGCAGTTGCCACTGAGAGGAGATTTTGGACAGGTTCTCACCATACAAGATCGTGGGAATGGGACCAACCATGGTTGGACTCACAATCTCTAAGGGCTATTAGCAGTTGCGTGGTCTCTCTCTATGGCATGTATGCCCTTGGTTGTGTTTTCGGTCTATATAAGTATTAGTACAGCCGTTAAGGTAAAAATAAAATGGGATTTACAGCCATAGTATTACCTCAATTTATACCATATTTAGGCAGCTATATTTGCAATATAAAAAAACACTACTTCAGCAAACATGTACAATACCAATTCATTTTTTTCCTTTCCAGTGACAAGTCCTTGTCATTTATGTAACCTCTAAACAAATTGAGATGGAGCAGACAATTTATGCCATTTTCTCAGAGTCACAACCTTTGAAATGTGTCATTTTAGACTGATTACCTCATCTACAAGACTTCCTCCCATTTTGTGCTGGTCGTATGACTGAAGAGCAATATGTAAGCTGCTGTAGGAGGCTGAACACCTCTGGAATATGTCATCTGTGACTGATAACCTGGGTAATATGCATTGCACACACAGGATAACCTTTGCCATATTCTGCTTGGCAAATGGCAAACTTTTATTATCAGTCATTTTATGACTTTTGGGAAGCTATCACACTTGCAATGTCATCCTTAATAATGCTATTTAAACAGCAAATATTCAGGGGCCTCACGTTCCTTTCTTTGAGCTGTAAGCATGGTTAGATTGGATTCCGGCTGCTGAAATTGCCTATGGAACAGTAAATGATAAGCTGCCGTATTCATCTTCACAGCTCACTCTGCACAATTCATGTTTCATTATTATTGCCTCTCAGGTTAATTTGTGGTCATTTCGCTGCCTTTTGAATTCATAGGAAGTGTCTCATGCCATAAAGGTAATTATTTTGACCCACATTTCCCCATTGCACACACCACAATAAGAAAAATACATAAAAGATAAGGATTTTCTGAAAAGGATTGAAAAACATTCAACACTCAGATTTTAATTAAAGATCAAATTAAAGATATAGATAAACAAATAAAGATAAAAAACACATTAAATGAGAAATTTTATAATAAAACCTCCAGCTGTGAACTCCTGCATTATTCTCACAAGTTTATTGTTTAAGGGAAATACAGGAAATATCAATGAATCCCATGTAGGAAAATATATTCTGTGATATATAAAATGCACAATGAGAACAACTTACAAGAGCACTTAGGATGCCTTCAGGTGGCTGTAATATGGATGCCTTTAACGTCAGTATTACCAGTACTATACCCGGACCTCCCGTGTTTCTCCTGAAATGGACAGTTCACCATAGGAATCTATTATATACATTGTATACAGATACTAAAATGTTCTTGTATTGTGGTGGTGTAAAAGCGCCCTAAGTTATATAGGAATAATTTAATATAGGGAATTGCAATAGAAGTCAATAAATGTGTTACCTTCAGAATAATTCTTTTTAAGAACATTCCCTACTATTGCCTTTCAAAGCTGTAAGCCGAGTAGAAACTGAAAATCAACTTCACGCAGCTTCCATGCTGCTATATTATAGGAACACTGTGGTTTTTAAATGGAGTAATATTTTTTTTTAAACACAATACAGAGAGTCTGTCAGCAGTGTTTAGCCCTCAAAATGGCTCCCATTACACTGTAGTTGGTGAGGAGAGTGCCCATACATGCCTGGAGAGAAGATCATGCAGAAATATAGTAAAATATGAATTTTTGCAGATGACACTGAACTGTGTAAAGTAATTAACACAGAAGAGGACAGTACACTGCTACAGATGGATATGGATAGATTGGAAGCTTGGGCAGAGAAGTGGAAGATGAGGTTTAACACTGACAAATGTAAGGTTATGCACATGGGAAGGAAAAATGCAAGTCACTGGTAAAAGTTAGAAGATACTGCAGCACTCTTTGTCTTTCAAATAATTCCTGTGTTTATTTCACCAAACAAGCTTGCTTGGTAAAATAAACACAGGAATTATTTGAAAAACAAAGAGTGCTGCAGTATCTTCTAACTTTTGCTGTTTGGGGAGCCCAGCCGTCCGGGACTCAACAATGCGGGCACCACCACTAAAAGGAAACCTGGTGAAGGTTCCATTGAGTAGTGCTGTCTTACTCTCTTTTGTTGCAAGTCACCGGTACATACTAAATGGTAAAACACTGGGCAACTCTGACATGGAATATGACTTTTAGTGAACAGCAAACTAAGCTGTAGAAACCAGTGACAGACAGCTGTTGCCAAGGCCAATAAAATAATGGGTTGCATCAAAAGGGGCCTAGATGATGAGAACATAGTCCTGACACTTTACAAATCACTAGTCAGACAGCACATGGAGTACTGTGTACAGTTCTGGGCTCCTGTGAACAAGGCAGACATAGCAGAGCTTGAGAGGATTCAGAGGAGGGCAACTAAAGTAATAACTGGAATGGGTGGACTACAGTACCCAGAAACATAGAAGATGATTATTTATGGTAAAAGCAGTAAGACTATGGAACTCTCTGCCTGAGGAGGTGGTGATGGTAAGTTCACTAAAAGAGTTCAAGAGGGGCCTGGATGTATTTCTGGAGGGTAATAATATTATAGGTTATAGTTACTAGAGAGAGGTTGTTGATCCAGGGAGTTATTCTGATTGCCTGATTGGAGTCAGGAAGGAATTTTATTAGTGCGCGCCTGCAGGGAAGACAGTGGAGCGTGGGAGCCGAGGACAGCGGCAGTGCGGCAGGACAGGTAAGTATGCTTTTTTTAAGTGGCTAGGTGGCTTGGGGCCTACCAGAGGATCCTCCGGTCCTCTGGTGGGCCAGTCCGACACTGTGCAGGTCCCTACCTTATGTAAATTTAGGTCACATGTCACTGCCAGCCAATCACTGCTGGGGAGGTATAGGGGCTTTTACATCACAGCAAGTGTTCCCACAGGCTTCTCTTTGATGCTGATTGGCTGAAAAAAACGGGCATTTCAAACTTGCAGTGACGCACGAATAATCACGAGTCCGCGCTGCCTCAGGATGCCAAGCCGAGCCCACCCTGGTAGTGCCAGGCTGCCACTGCTGGTTGTATCTGGCTGGCGAAGGAAAAAAGGGGGGACCCCACGCCATTTTTTTAAAAATTATTTAATTATTTTTGTAAAAAAATGGTGTGGGGTCCCCCCTGTTTTCCTTCGCCAGCCAGATACAACCAGCAGCAGCCTGGCACTACCAGGGTGGGAAGGGACACAGTTATTGGCCCTTCCCAGCCTAATGGTACCAGCCTGCAGCCGCCCCAGAGCCAGACCCTCAATTTAGAAGGTCCGGTCCTGCGGGTACCCGGCTCTTCCCGGCACCCCTGGCGGCGGTGGGTGCCGAGGTAATAGATGTTGGGGTTAGTGCTGGCCTGCCATACCAGCAAGCACTAAGCCCAGTATTAGTAATCAGGGCTGCCTGTAGATAGCCCTAATTACTAAAACTGTAGTATTGTAAAAAAAAAATACACACACACAAGTATAAAACATTTTATTGAAATAAACACTCCCCCAGACCCCTGTTTGACCATTTTATTAAAAAAAAAAAAAAAAAGCTGGTCCAACGTAGTCCACCGAATCCGACATAGTCCTCTGCATTCATGACCCTGAAAAATAGAAAACAAACACACAAACACAGACCACTTACCTCTTCCTGCACTGGGATAATACACACAGCGATGTCACTGTACAGGGATAACAAACACAGCGATGTCACTGTACAGGGATAATAAACACAGTGATGTCACAGTACAGAGATAATAAACACAGTGATGTCACAGTACAGGGATAATAAACACAGTGATGTCACAGTACTGGGATAATACACACAGTGATGTCACTGTACAGGGATAATAAACACAGTGATGTCACAGTACAGAGATAATAAACACAGTGATGTCACCGTACAGGGATAATAAACACAGTGATGTCACAGTACAGGGATAATAAACACAGTGATGTCACCGTACAGGGATAATAAACACAGTGATGTCACAGTACAGGGATAATAAACACAGTGATGTCAAAGTCCAGGGATAATACACACAGTGATGTCACTGTACAGGGATAATAAACCTCAGATCAACACATTGTGCCCCCATCAGACCTCAAATCAGCGTCTTGTTCCCCCATCAGACCTCAGGTCAGCGTCTTGTGCCCCCATCAGACCTCAGATCAGCGTCTTGTGCCCCCATCAGACCTTAGATCAACACAATGTGCCCCCATCAGAGCTCAGGTCAGCGTCTTGTGCCTCCATCAGACCTCAGGCCAGCGTCTTGTGCCCCCATCAGACCTCAGGTCAGCGTCTTGTGCCCCCATCAGACCTCAGGTCAGCGTCTTGTGCCCCCATCAGACCTCAGGTCAGCGTCTTGTGCCCCCATCAGACCTCAGGTCAGCGACTTGTGCCCCCATCAGACCTCAGATCAACACAATGTGCCCCCATCAGACCTCAGGTCAGCATCTTGTGCCCCATCAGACCTCAGGTCAGCGTCTTGTGCCTCCATCAAACCTCAGGTCAGCGTCTTGTGCCTCCACCAGACCTCAGGTCAGCGTCTTATGCCCCCATCAGACCTCAGGTCAACATCTTGTGCCCCCATCAGACCTCAAGTCAGCGTCTTGTGCCCCCATCAGACCTCAGATCAGCGTGTTGTGCCCCCATCAGACCTCAGATCAACACAATGTTCCCCCATCAGACCTCAGGTCAGCGTCTTGTGGCCCCCCTCAGACCTCAGATCAACACAATGTGCCCCCATGTGCCCCCATCAGACCTCAGGTCAGCGTCTTGTGCCCCCCTCAGACCAGCGTCTTGTGGCCCCCCTCAGACCTCAGATCAGCCCACCCAGCCACTTTAAAAAAAGTATACTTACCTGTTCTGGCCGCCGCTGTCCTCAGGCTCCCCGCTCCACTGTGTTCCCTGCCGGCGCACACTATGACCTGGCGCTGCGTCAGGTCATAGTGCGCGCCGGCAGGGAACACAGTGGAGCACGGAACCTGAGGACAGCGACGGCCAGAACAGGTAAGTATGCTTTTTTTAAAGTGGCTGGGTGGGCTGATCTGAGGTCTGAGGGGGGCCACAAGACGCTGGTCTCTGTACAGTGCTGCAAATATGCCCCGACTTCAGTTTCAGCAGATTCTATAGATTCAGAGAGTTTTTAAGTATATTTTGCTGTCCAGTATTAATAAAGCTTTTCAATCTGTTTTTTATTTTCTTAACTTTGGTTAGGTCTAGTGCCTGTCAGCTTCAGGAAAATTAACCTGTCTTCTCATGCCGGATGCAATTTCTTTTTTATTACACCTGTCATGTTCACTTAGTAAAGCCTGCCAAACCCAAAACTTGTCTCTGAGGGGATCAGGAATGGTACTTGTAATTTTATTTAGGTTTGTTGTATTCTTTTACCCTTCGGTTATTGCTGACAATAAATGAAATTGATCCCATTGAACTGTGTGAATACATTCCCCAGTCTATATGCTGCAATATTGAGGTCTATTATAAGGAACAAGTGGCACATGACCGGTTAAAAATCTGGCTAATAATTTCATATTATTCAAAGTATATACAAAGAAATATATTAATATTAAATATATCATGTAGCAATTCAGAATTTAGCTACGTAATATTCTGTACTCTATTGTTGTTTTTGGAAATAGTTCCTTTTGTGGTCCATTTACACGTCCGTATTTCTGGCTCCGCATCTGTTCAGCAATTTTGCAGAACTGGTGTAGACCCATTCATTTAAATGAGGCCGCAAAAGATGCAGACAGCTATTCGCACCCATATTTCCATTCCGCAGCCCCGCCAAAGAATTTACACTTTCAATAGTTGTCAGCCAAATGCTCACACACATGCATGCATGGTTTGGCCCAGTGTGCATGTGCTTTCAAAGAGGAGTTGGTTGCTGCCAGACTCTACTATAAACTGCTTACCTCCCCTGACAACAAAGGGATTGGGCATGCAAAAATACACATTCTCAACCCCTCTTCCCCTGACCTCTGCCACTGGGGAGAAGTCTCCATACCTATTACATGGTCATCCAATGCCCACTAAAAGGGCATATTTGGCAGACAGTAATCTAATGTGTATGGCCAGCCTAATTCATGGGCCCCTAATCAGAAGAATGCTGTGGCGGTTGGTGCCATTGAGACATGGGATAGCTAGTAGACATTTAATCCACAAGTGTATCTTCTAGATACCAATGAAAATGTTAGCGGGTTAGGATTTCCTAAATTTTGAAGCAGTTTAATTAGCAGATCCTGGAATTTTTTATCACAAAATTCAAAAGGCAACAAAAGGCAATTCAAATCAAAGGTGTTTTGCTTAGGCTATATTCACACAGCCTGTAAAAAAGGTTAACCAGTTTTTCAAAGCCGTTTTTCACTGATGCATTTCTGAAGATCGTCCATTAAAATAGTCCCTATCAATTGTATGTAGGACTGTTGGGCCATCAAGACATGTCCTTTTTTGAATGGCCAATAATTACAGTCTGATAAAAAAAACAGATGTGTGAATATACCCATAGGCTGCCATTGTTCTGAAAACGGATGTATGGCGGCCGTTAATAAAATGCCATTGTTCAGTAATTTTACACTGTTGTGTGAATGTAGCCTTAGAATGTTGGCCATGGATTCCTCAAATGTGATCTATGTAATTATGACATTTATTAGTTTCTGGATTTATACTTTAAATATTACAGAAAACTGTTTTATTTTTTTAACACTGGATTATGACAATAAATAATTTTTTAATAATAATAATTTAACCCTTGGCCTCGGTCAGTGGGAGAAACCTTCAAGATTAACTGAAATGATTCAAGCGGGATTGCAAATGAGTTCTGCTGTATTGTTCTGAAAAGAACAATCCATTTTCAAAACCCTGCGAAATAGATAAAATAATATGGGTGGATGAGGAATGGAAGATGCATGCTTCACTAAGAACAAAGCAGGCAATTTCATGGCTCTAGTTGCAACGGCATCCGATTTAGCCAGAACCACTAGAAAGATTTAGGCATTTGAAAGATGGGAAATACGTGCTTTGCTTTCCCACATCCCCCACCAAGTTCCATTCATCTCCATAAACAGGTGCAAAGCCTAGTGAACCTTGTATAACACATGGCATTGCTATGATTTCAAATGAAGTATAGGAAAGCATTGCATGGAGAACGCAGGGTTTCTAATGACAGCTGTGTCCATGTTCTCATTAAACAATGCAAATATTTCAAATGCGAATATTTCATCATTTCCCGATGGCGATTTCTGCAACAGTTTCTGAGCTACTTAATCACCAATGGTTGTATAGATCTGCATGAATGGAGACACGTTTGTCCAAGTTCCTATGTGTCAACCAAGTGTTCGTCTTGTTTGCCTTGCTTTAACACCAGACTATCTAATTTAATCTATGATGTCCTTAGGAGCATTGTCTTTGTCCTGTATTGATTTGGGCCATCTTCAGCTCTCGGGAGAGAATCCTTCAGCATGCTCATGCATAGCATTTCTTAATAACTCTTATCGCAGGACTGTGCTGTATTTATAATGACCTCTCTTTGTATCTATACAGAGGTTGCTTTATAACAGACATTCAGCTCAATCTTCTGTGTTGACCGGGAAGAAAGCATTTCCACAGAGAATCAAAACCTTCTTTTCTTTTGTCAATCTGTAAGACATGAAATTGGACACAGTGGACGTAATTGTCAGAACAGAAGCTGCAACCTTAACTTTGTTTATACCTAAAATAGAAAAATAGAAAACAAAATTAAGTAAATTACTGTTATGAAGTGATATAAATTATATAATAATGAGGCGCCAAGCAGAGCTGGCATCATAGTCCACCCTAGAATAATTTAGATAAATTGTTTTTTGGTTTCCTTTCACATGCATAGCTTTCAGAGGTCCTCAAGGTCTGGACAGCCTTTGCTACTTTTACGGTTTAAATGTGGAAACAAAAGCCATTTCTTATTGTCATTGTCACTGCTTCACAGGAATCTTTTTCCCCATATGTAATTTTTGCCTGGTCTGTATCCATCTCATCGCCCCCGTGGAAAGAATATTCTCTTCACGCATTCACACAGTGAGACTGCTAAAGAGCATAACATTTACAAACTACTTGTAATGTCTGTCATTGATATGTACTGTACTATGTATATAGACAGATGAAAGTTTTGAAAAGTTAGATTTAGCTGCCTCGCTAAACTTCAATGAGAAATGTGATTCGTTATGAATTAATTCAACATGAATTGCTTTCCATTGTATGTAGCAGTTGCAATGATGGGGAACGGCGATCGCACCATCATTTAACCCGTCAGATGCTGCATTCAACGCTTTAAGTGACATATGTGACTCACTTTAATGGGCCGTTCAGACGGGTGTGGTATTGCGGATCCGCAAAAATGCGGATCTGTAATACCACTGACGCTGACCAGCATGTGTTACGCAAATTGCGGAACACACGGCCTGGCACCCCGTTCTAAATGCCTATTCTTGTCTGCTACTGCGCCCGATCATTGAAGTGAACAGGGCCGCAACTATTCCGCAATTTCGCTAGGATATGCCCCCATTGTCTTATAGATGCAGGACCTACACCTATCTCCTAAACAGAGCGTTGAAAGTGGTGGAGGGCACAATGCACATGTGCAGTCGCCCTCCATTCATTTCTATGGGGCCCCCGAAAATAGCCAAGCACTGGCTCAGCTATTTCTGTCGGGCCCATAGAAGTGAATGGGAGCGGTGATTTTTTTTTGCTGATTTAAAGAAATTTCTCACTGAAGTGAAAAGAAATATCTTTTTTTTCTAAAAGAGCTAGGTGTCAGCTAATATGACTGTTATTATATTTAAGCAGGGGTTGTCACTCAGAAATTGTAGGCTCCAGTAAGTCTCCCTGTGCAGCAATATAGTCTCTTGTTTGAAAACTTCCTAAACAAATTTGCAATCAGAAGTCAGAATCAATCCTTGAGGAAGCTGTAATGGTGGTCATATAGTTTGCTGTTCTAGAAATAGATAAAACTAAGTTACAATGGAACATAATATTGAGCAAAACTAGAGATGAGCGAATCATGCAAAATTTTATTCGCCGAACATTCGATGAACTTTTCCTAAGATTCGTATATTCGACGAATAGATTCTTGAATTTGCGTACAAAATATTCGTAATTATATGGCTTTTAGCGAACATTCGCGCACTAATAACGAACGTTCAGGTAAAAAGGTACGCAACCTCTTTGAACACGTACGCATAAGCGTACAAATTGCGTACAAAAATGACGGGCTTTGCTGGAGAGGAATAGTGGAGCAGGAGGAACGCTCTGAGTCATATGGATAATGTATCAGCAGATGACAGCAGATCATCCGGCTATAACTGAGATGAGCATGCCATCCATTCCACTACCTCATCCACTTTCTCCTCCACTACACTTTTGCGCCTTGGTGGGTTAGTCTGGTGGAACAACGGCCAAGTATTGCAAATACTACTAGTAGATGCTCCGGCTACAGGTCCTTTGGCACTTCTGCCCTGTGCCACCTTCTCCTTTTTTTTAGAGATCGAAGTCTGGCTGGAACTGGACCCCTTTTGCATATCCATTCCAGACGTTTTTCAATTCACTCTGTGGCCCTGCAGCTGGTCTTTGTCCCTGTATCTCTCTGTCTCTCTCTTCCTGATTAATGACTAGCCCTGAACAGGCCCTGCACTTGTCCTGCAGTATCCCTGATATGTGTAATATGGATTCCCAGAGCAATTGCATCAAATTTTCACAAAACAGGTCTCAGAGTCTCAGAACTTCACACACAGTGCTTCTGCTCGTCTCAGCAGTCGCAGCAGAAGTGATGCGTCACTGGCTTACCGAGCCTGAGCCAATCAGAGCCAGCCCTGCCCACTAGGTCAGGTGACCGCTTTCCTCCCAGGTTTTTGCGCACGATAAACGAACTAAAAGTAAAATTTCGCTAATGAATTGAATTAGTACTCAACAGAGTATAGAGTAACTTATATGTAGCAATAGCGTATAACTTATAGGACAACTACTTAGTGAAGGCGTACAAAGCCAAAGCGAATCACCTAATATTCGGATTCGCTTTGCAGCTAAAAATTTCCAAGATTCGATACGAATCAATGAATCGATGAATAGATTCGCTCATCTCTAAACAAAACCATGGAAACATGGAGGACTTGTAATTATTAGATATTTCATGCTTTAAGTCTAAATAAAAAACGGCTTCAGCAATGGCAATAGTTTGAAAACACTTTTTTTAAAGTAATTAAAAGATAATGTGGGTAAATATTAAATGAGTTGGCAACCTTCTTTTTTTTTGTTGGGGGAGGGGGGAAAGGGGGTTTGAACCCCCTACCCTTCCTAGGCAGACCTGTAAAAGAAAGCATACTTACCTGATCCCTGCTCCTGGGTTCTAACTCCTTCATCCCCTGGCCTTGGCTACCTCATTAGGGTCCCCTTCTGTCAACATTCACTTTAACGCATCTGCAGCCAATCATTGGCTACCAATGATTTCTACCATAGTCATTCCTCCCTCATTCCGTTCTACTGATTATACAAGGAGGTGTGCTGCAGATAATCATGCATTTTTTATTCTGATGGAAAATGTGTATCAGCCATCAAGCATTTGCTTATTTATTGGCTGATCAGTGGCACAATTATGCCAATTATCGAGAATGTTCGTATTTCTATATTGGCCTGAAAATCACCTGTTCTAACAGAGCCCTTACTCATGGGTCCTGATCAGGTTCGGACTGGTCCACAGGGGTACAGGTGAATCCACCAGTGGGCCCCTAGTCCCCAACCCCCTGGATAAGTTTCACATAACACAGTAGACTTACTGCACTACATACATATATTCAATGTACAGCACCTCAACCAGCCTATGTTCATCCAGCTTATTATTATAGGTGTATCAGGTGGTTGAGAAGTCTTATAGGTACAGAGACAGGCTAGAAAGTATCCTCTTTTCCCACTGACCCACCTTCTCCAAGTTGCTTCAGGGTCAGGTCCACCATAATCTTGTAGCATCTTGCTGCTCTCTGTTTCTGTGTGAGTGAGAAATATTTTGATGTATCTGTACAGAGAGCCCTGAAATAAATTTTACTGGTGGGCCCTAGGCAGCCCAGTTCAACACTGGCCCTGATGGTCAGAGTCCCACTATTCAAACATTGTTTGCATGTTATAAGTTATACTGACAACTCGAGTACCAAGCAATACACTGTATATAAACTCAATACACTTGCTCCCCTTCCCCTTGTGACATGATTTTGTTGTTACTCATGTGGAAGGAGGGTAATGGGAAGAAACCAATGTTTAGAATCAGACTAGGACAAAATAAAACCAGTTGAGAGACTTGAGCACTTGAGTATTTTTGTGCAAGTTTCTTAGCATAATGTACTGTTTTTACTGTAACCAATGTTAATGGAGTCATTAGATGTTCTGAAAAACTTGACCTAAATTACCCCTTGCATTATGATGTTTCTATTTTGTGCCTCTCTTTTACCTTCATATTGTCATAGTGAGAAGGAATTAGATGTAGTGCGGAAAGGAAGGTAATGCAATGTTTTCTCAAAGTCGTGAGTCACATATATTTCTCTCACTTTATATACCCTAATGAAATTCTTGGCAGCCATGTTCTAGGACTTTCATGTGTAGCTCTGCACGTTATTGAAAGCTGTGCTGTAATTTTTAACAATTTCAAATGCAGAAAAGCAATTTTCTACTGATGGTTTACGTTCAGAATAGCAGTTTCCCAATTTTATTGGTCTCTTATCTGAAACTTCAAATCCATTAAAAACTTTCTGATTATCACAAAATGAAATTCTTCCACATGAGTTAAAGGTTCGATTGAAGTTATAGTCAAGGATGAGAGCTTTTGCTAGTTTGTTCATTGTTGACCTAGCAAATCATAGACCAGATATTGAATATGTCTTGAGCATCCTGAGTTACATAGTCTATATTTTACTTTGTGGCACAAATATTTTACAGTCATATCAAAATGTATTTGCAACAAATATTCCCTTTTTCAGGGCCCTAAATGAATCATCACGCAATTCCCATTGAAATCAAAGTATTTTGAGTGTAATGAACAGGTCATGTTGGGTCCTTCAGACAATGGTGGACTTTTTTTTGTGAGATTTCCTGCTCCTCGCCACTTTTCACATTGGTCTATGTTTAAGAGCTAAAAGTGACCAGCCCTATGATAGAAATGCCTATTCCTGTCCTTGATTGTGGACAAGAATAGGACATGCTCTATCTTTGTTGCGGTGCTGCGGAATGGACATATGGATGCAGATGGCATGCAGTGTGCTGTCTGCATCTTTTGTGGCCCCGCTGAAATGAATGGGTCTATACCCATTTCACAATTTTGCAGACCCAGAATTACAGTCGTGTGAATGCACACTAAAGGTGTAAACCACATTGTACTCCTGCCAGATATACTGTATCATTAAGATGCACCATTTCATAACTTTAGTGCAGGCACACAAAGAAAAGCCAGATGTAAAACTGGCACAAAAACAACCTTAAAGGGGTTCTCCGGGAATTAAAAAAATGAAAATGCTTAAATATTATTTTATAATAAATACATTCACAAATACCTTTTATTAGTTATAAAGCCTCGTTTTGTCTGGGGAGCAATCACTAGGAGTAATGAAATGGCTGCTGTCCTATTAGTGCATACAAAACCTGTCCTAATCACACAGGAGGACAAGTTACTTCACAACACTGCACTATAGAGTTGCCTCATCCTCCTCTCTGCTCTGCTTGTCAGGAATCATGATCCTGAATACAGGTGAATCTCTGTGGGAATGGAGAAGATAAGGAGACATGAGAGGAGAGTGAGGTGTGGCTAACGAGAAGCAGCACTTGTATGCAGCCTCCATTACCACAGTCTGTCCTGTCCGTCCTCTCTGTACTTCATGTCTCCTCATGAACTAAATTCCCCAGAGATTCAGCTAAAGTTCTTATCTGTATTCAGGATCATAATCCCTGACAAGTAGAGAGGAGAAGGAGGATGAGGCAGCTTTTTACCTCAGTGTTGTAAAGAAACGTATCCTCATGTGTGATTAGGACAGGTTTTGTGTGAACTAATGGGACAGCGGTCATTTTGTTTCCCTTGATGATTGCTTCCCAGACAAAACGAGCTATTATAAATAATGAAAGGTATTTTCTTAATTCCAGGAGAACCCCTTTATATGATAAATGACCCCCAATGACCCCTTTAGCATTTCAAGAAAACCTTAGTTAAATATGAAGCACTGTACGCTGTTAAAATGTAACTGTTAGACACTGTTAAACCAAAATAGGATGAGTATTCCGCTAGAATAGATGTTTTGGCACATTATGGTAATGTAATAGTTTGGAGTTATTTTATGGCACAAATTAATCCCATATGATGTTGAAAGACATGTACTGTACATGTTAGTGGATCATTATCACTAAAGAGATGCATCTCAGTAGGTCAGCAGAAAATCCATCAAGGAAGATATAATAGCCAATGTCACAAAGCTATTTGTGACCAGGAAAGGTTCCCTGGCTATAACTAGGGTTGAGCGAATCGAGTTTGGATTGCTGTATCTCAATCCGATTAATTTAAAAACGTTGTTAATAATATGGGCTCCGTTTTACTGTAATATGTATATGTCCTCTGCTGAGGTCTATCCGTAGTTTATGCAAATATCGCAAGACTTTCTTTGTCTTCTGTCACATGTCAGTTAGTTTACTGGCATAAATTACAGTATCAAAATACTAAGCCAAGCTCGTGTTTCGTGCCGCATTAACAAAACCGAGTTCAGCTTCATATTTTGACACAATAATTTATGCCAATAAACGAACTTAGGTGATAGAAAGAAGACGAAGTAAGTCTTGCGATATTTGCATAAACGTCAGAAAGACCTCCATGGAGGACATACATTTTACAGTAAGACAGAGCCCATATTTTTAAGGTAGTTTTCAAAGCAATCGGGTTTGGATACAACAATCCGAACCAGATTCACTCGACCTTAGTTATAACAGTAACTTTAGACCACTGACATACAGATCACAATGTAATTGAACATCTACATATTAACAGAGATTACATGAATGAAATATTGAAAATAGGGGAACATTTTGAAAGCCAACCAGCTCAGCAATTTGACATGTCAATGGCAAACTAGCATAGGCAAAATTGCCTGATCTTAAAGAGAACCTGTCACCACAATATCCAGTGGAACCTTCACCTTCAGTGGAAGTAGCAGATTATAGAGCAGGAGGAAAAGATTCATTAACCCTTGTAATTTATACATTTAAAATGTACCTAAACTTTCACACATGCTGTAAATTATTCTTATAATGTACTTATTAAATTATTTATTGATTTTTTTGTTATTATTTGCTTTTCCTATCCAAATAGGAACGTTTTAGAACCCACACTCATTTCCCTCTGGCCACACTGAGTACTGTACAGGTCATAGCATCACTTCACCTGGTACCAGCACTGCTCTTCTAAAGCCTGGCTGACATACATGAGTCTGGAAGTGTTTGTAGACCAAACAGGAAGGGAATGCAAATGAGGTCTTAACAAGCTCTGCCTCTAAATGCCACCAGATGTAAGTCAATGTTCAGCTCTTTAAATAAGCCTTGAGACATGACTCTGATATTAAATAAGCCAGCACCTCATCTGCAGACAGCTGTTTCACCCCGATTGCCCCTCATCAGTGCAGAGCAGAGAGTACTGGCTTAACTGGGTAGGAGGCCTGTCAGGGTTTGGGGGGTACCATCTTTCCTTGGGGAGAGAGCGCCTTAATTGGCGTGAGGAGACTTATAGGCCATTCATGCTCCTCTAGAATTTTGGGAGGACGGGAATGCAAATGTGCTCTTAACAAGCTCTACCTCTAATGCCCCCAAACTCTGACAGGACTCCTACCCAGTTACCCATTTTGCTAGGAAAAGTACATTACAAAAATCATTACCATCACATGTGGAGCAGGTTTTAATACAGTGTGTGTAAATGTTTCCCCCGTTTATAACAATAAGTGAGTGACAGCTATCTATGTATATACAGTTACACAGAGAATGCTTTCAATTACTGATAACACCTCCCTATGTACAGCTATCAGTGACTGACAGCTATCTATGTATACACACTTACACAGAGATTGCTATCAATCACTGATAACACCTCCCTATGTACAGCTATCAGTGACTGACAGCTATCTATGTATACACACTTACACAGAGATTGCTATAAATCACTGATAACACCTCCCCATATGCATCTATCAGTCAAGATGACACCCCCCCCCCCCCTTTTAAAAAAAATTAACAACTTCAAAGAGTATATAATAAAATGTCAACCAATATCAGTGCAATTGTTGGACTTTACTTAGTCTTTGTACATCTAGCTGTGAAATATATTGCATTGTATATAGATATTGTAGATAACATGGTTCTAGAAACAAGCTTTCAAGGCTTATTGTTCTTTTGCCTATCCAGCCTTTAGTTTGATTGCTTTTTTCTAAGTCAATATTAGGACAGATGAATTGTTAAACCTTTAAATCTGAGGATGTAAACAGATGTGACAGATATATTTGCTGTTTGAATTTAATTAACCTACAAAGCTGAATCTACAAGACACAGATGTGAAGAATTCTTGTCACTTGTTATCTTCCTACAACTTGCAAACATGAACCTTATAACCTGCTTCTCGTTATACAGAATAAAAATGAAACAAGAATTTCATGTATTTCGACCGTTGACATGTGATGATATTGACATGACTTGACACTAGGCAATTTAGCTAAACAGTGAGTCTTTTCCTTTAGCATTCAAAAGCAACACATTCCATACCTGTCAATAGATAGCTGGTCAAAGAAGCCACTGATATTAAATCTTACTCCCAGTAGTATAGTTCAGGTTTTCCAATAATGATTGATCTTGTTCGGGATTTTATGGAAAGATAATGTGAACTGTCTATATATAGTCCCCTGTAAGGAACCTGAAGCAAGTCTAACTTCTGTGTTGAGGCCCATCTTCTCTTCTGAAAGCCTGGCCACGTAGAAATATCTGAAGTCGAGACAACCAAATTGTAAGTCTGTAGTGCATTCTGAAACTCAAGGATAAACTCAACTCAAAGAATGAATTACAACCATAATGAAATCTATTAAAGTACACATTACTGAATAGTTAATGGAAAATGTAATCAAAGTGACATATCCATCAATTTTTTTGTGTATATCATTTTTAAAGTCACTTTTTGTATACTCGTTCTTCTCCTCACTGTTTAATTTTCTCTCTGGACTTTTAGATCAACAAACAGTCTCACTTAACACTATTTGTCAGACCAGCATTCAGACCAGGGAGCAGTGAGGGGTGATGACTCAGTTAGGCTACTTTCACACTGGCGGCAGGCCTGATCCGGCAGGTGAAGGGTGCTGCCGGATCAGGCCTGCCGCAGTGACATGTGTGGAGCCGGAACTGCGCTCCGGCCCCACACATGTCACACAGTACATACATACACATAAACATAAACATACACACACATATAGACATACAAACACACATACATACTTACATGCTCCCCGGCAGGTCTTCGGAGCGTCAGAGGGACAGGACGGCTCACACAGGTCACGATTCCCCACAGCGCCCTCTGCTGGGCGCCTGGTGGAATCGTCACCTGTGCGCGCCGTCCTGTCCCTCCGACGCTCCGAAGACCTGCCGGGGAGCATGTAAGTATGTATGTGTGTTTGTATGTCTATATGTGTGTGTATGTTTATGTGTATGTCTGTGTGTGTATGTGTCTATGTGTAGCCGGATCCGTAATGGACTCCATTGAAAGTCAATGGAGGGCGGATCCGGTTACCATTATGGTCACACCAGACGGATCCACCCCCATTGACTTGCATTGGGGGTCATTCCAGATCCGTCTTGGTGCGGATGCTTGGACCGGAGAGCAAACCGTAGCATGCTGCGGTTTGTTCTCCGGTCTGAAGACGGAACGGAATGCTTTCAGGAGCATTCCGTTGTCTTCAGTTCAGTTTTGTCCCCATTGACAATGAATGGGGACAAAACTGAAGCGTTTTATTCCGGTATTGAGCCCCTATGACGGAACTCAATACCGGAATTTTAAAACGCTAGTGTGAAAGTAGCCTTAGAGAACAGTATCTGTACTATGCTTTCCCTAATGAATGAAATGCTCATTTTGCATGTTTATCTAGGTCTATAAAAAAAACAAAAGAGCTTCATTCTTTCAGTCATTCCAGTTCTCCACCTACTATTGTAATGTGGATTACCGTTCAAATAAACCCAGCCTGTACAGCAGAGTCATAAACTGAGGTTACTTTGCTTTCCCATTGAAAACTTTTATCTTTCTGATTATACCACTACAGAAGGACAATATTTTGGAGGGGGGATTTATAAAGTCCTGCCCTACAAAATTCTTACTTCAAATGGTGCATAATAGAGATTTGCTAATTTTTTCAGCTTACTTACTTACAAATTTCTTGTTATTATGAATTTTTGATATTTTTAAACTGCTATTGCCACTTTTGAATAATAGAAATGGTTAGCTATGTTAAAAAGATGTTTGCCAGATGTAGATATAAATGGCACAAACGCTTCAATGTCACTTTAGTGGGAAGGGGAATGGCTATAAAAACTAGATTAACATCTCTAGATATATTAAATGATGTTCCAAAATTATCAAAAAACTGCAAGACAGACTAAAGCAAAATTGACTTCAACAATTTACCTCATGATAAATTTCCCTCCTTTGTGTTTAATTGTTCACTGACATAGTACTGAATACACAGAAAAAGCCTCAATTTAAGAAAAAATGTTTTCTATGAGTATTGAGTTTAAAAAAAAAACCCTTGTGATGGAATTATGTATCCACCACCAGCACAGGTCTTATTAAGACCGGCGTCTAAAACATTGATCTTAATTGATGTGCCACTATGTTCTTAAATGGATTGTCTCACTTCAACAGACGGCATTTATGATGTAGAGAAAGTTAATACAAGGCACTTATTAATGCATTGTGGTTGTCCATATTGCTTCCTCTGCTCGCTGGATTCCTTTTTCCGTGACCATTCTGCAATCCACCAGTGGTGGCCATGCTTGTCATCTGAGAGGGTTATGCTACACCATGGCTACCAATATCTTACATAGAATTCACACACATGTGAATTCACATGTGTCCAATAGACAGTAATAATGATTCTTTTGTTTCTCCCTAAATAATGACCCCCTGAGCTCTATGGAAATCACCACCCTATTCCACCCCCCTAGACAGTAATGATGCCCAAATGTATGCCCCCTAAATGTAGTAATGTCCCATCAGTGCCCTGTTAAAGTAATAATGCCCACCGAGAAACTCCTAAAAAGTAATTACTTGCCTCCTTAATATTTAATTATGGCCCTTTTGCCTCTGAATAAATAATAATGATCCTGTGTCTCTTGAATGAATAATAATGCCCCTGTAGCCCTAAATAAATAATAAAGCCACAATTACCACAGTAAACAAAAAAACCTTACACTTATTTTACCTCGATCTCCGACCAGCTTGATGAGTCCTTTTTGAACAACTGTGGTAGTGCAATGAGGTGACATCATTATGATGTCTGCTCATGGTCCGTCATCCTGTAGGCTCCAGGCCTGAATTTTCCTGTGGCTTACAAGATAGAGAAGGAAAGTTATTGCTCCCTGCCCTTCTACAAGCTTCAACTGTATCAGTGTCTTGCAGATGCCAATACAGTTGAGAGTTGCCCACCATGCAACTGGGCACAGGGCTGTCACCCCTCCTGTACACTCACTACTAGCCACATCTTTGCTTGGAATCTATTTTAAAACCTATGATTATGAATGCACCACCAGGAAGGAATTGTTTAATGGGATTGTTACATAAGGTGGAACAATCCTTCAGCGATGGTCCTAATTCTTACCCTGGGAAATCATTTACAAAGAGCCCCAGTCCAAAACCTAATGAAACAATAGGTCACTCTGAAATCGGATAAGAGACAAATGAAGAGTGAATAATAGATGCTTATTAACAATGTGCCACCATGCCTTCAACTATTCATGCCAAACTGCCAGGCAGACAACTGCCCCCAAGTTACATGAAAGCCCACAAGGTTATAGGAATTTGCATGAAGTTTGAAGAAGATTACAGCATTTCTGAGGGTGTTAATGTGGCTGCATGCTGTATCGGTAAACCCTGAAGACAAGGACAGATTAGCCAAGGTCTATTATGTAAAAGGGATGTGCTCTTCCAGAGGCAACCTAGGATTTCATTTGCATGTGCTTATACTTCATCAACAACAGGGTGCAATGTGTTGCCAGGAAACATTATTTCAGCATTCGGCAGCAGAAGGCCCCTGGGAGCAGCATGGAGCAGAAATTGAATAACAAAATGATATTAGAAAATATTTAAACATACATATCGCTAATAAATTTCTCAGCAATTTTTAAAATTAATTGCTATTTATTCAGCTAGCCTTAACACTGTAACTTTTACATTCTCCAATTACACATATTGCTCGTAGTGTGCCTTTTATCAATGTCTTATCCACCAGCAAATAGCCTTTTGTGTGCCACCTAAATCACATAGCGATGGTACAATAAAGCGTCTTGCTGCATAAAAGGCAAAGGTGAATGGGTGAATCACTATCTAACAATTTAGAGGGTATGTACACATTGCAGCCAAATGTTATATAATGCATTGCAAATAAAATAAAAGAGTTATCCATTTCAACCTGCTAACACAACTGCCATAGAAGATGGAGCAATAAATGCAATACACGTGGGAAGAAAACACAAGTCAGTCATACACTATGGGTGCAGCTACGGGAGGAGCATATGTCCCAGGTGCGGAGTGCTAGGAAAGGGAGCACCCACAAGCTGCTAGGCCTTTGCCATGATGTTAAAAGGGTTTTCTTAAATAATTTTAAATCTTGGAGAACTGCTACAATGTCTTAAAATAAATATACCACCATATAGCCCATTAACCCATTTCTTCAGTGCTGTTCTCTGGAGCACTAATCCTGTGGGAGTGGAAGTACCGGACCAGCTCTGCAGAGAACGGTGCTAGAGTAGGGGATTTTTTTTATTTTAAGACACTGTAAAAGTTGTCCAAGATTTTTAATGATCTAGGACAACCCCTTTAATATGCAGGGTTAGGGCAGCAATCTGAATGATGGAAAACCTTGGTGTGCAGAAAATTAGTTAAAGTGGATGTACCGGTGTGACCTAAACATTAAAGCTTGTTTTACATTATGTATACTAGAGAAGGGGTAAATGGTCTAGGATAATAAAGTGGTTGGTGACTGCTTCCCTGGTGGTTTAGAGTAGTGGAAGAGTTAATGGCACCTCATCACATTCAGTTTCCTCTCTCTTCTAACACAGTTTAAATACCCAAACAATTTTCTATACTCTATGATTGGGAGATGTTCTTGACGAATGCTCAGCCTGATCATTAGGGAAAACTATGGAGACATAACTGTTAAAGACCTGGATACCGGATAGATTGCTCAATTTGAAGTACAAAATCTTGCTTTTATCTAGGATTGTATCCTTAAAATATACTACACACTGGTCCATCTTGTCCTTGCCTACATGTGTCATTTCAAGCAAACAGTATGGTCTCTGAACACAGCAATTCTGGCTGACTGCCTTTGGTTTGGCTCCTTTACTACAAGGGAAAAATAATATTACAGAGCACCTATTTAATATGAATGGATGGCCATGTAATCCATTGCTGGGTTAAAGAGACACTGTTCTTTCACACAATTTTATTTAATTTAATAGCGAATAAGAAGCCCAAATCTTTCTAAATCCTTTAAATTAAAAAATATGCCTAAATCCATCTGAAAAACACTGTAAAGCAATGACTACTAGGGGACTCACTTCCACCTAAGTTGCAGTCCACTGCCTGTTGTCAGGCAAGATCCATCCCTAGTAACAGAGACTCAGAAGACAGCTATAAGGAAGTGAGGGGGTGTCAGAGCCACCTGAGACCATGAGCCTGATAAAACAGCCTCCTGCTTTTCTGTAAGGGAAGGGTTGGGAAAGTAGCTCACAGAGCAGCCCACTCCTGATATATAAAAGTACTTAATACCTCTGAGAGGCAAAATGGAGCCAAAGACCACTGCTCAGCAAAACGCGTCACAGCATACCTCACTCTGATGAGAAACAGTAACTGAAGCTGAGGGGAACCAGACTGAAGCCAGAGCTTGGCACAGTAGAGAGATAAAGTAAACTATTCAAGTTTACCCTTAGCCTGCTGGAGCCAAGAGAAAGATCAAGTATTGTTTAGATAACACAAGTTTATCGCAAGTAAAAACTGTTAAACTTCACCAAGTCTGGACTCTACTTTCTCCACCAACTACAACGTCTTTGTTTTGACAGCATCCAGGTAGGACCACCGTGACACAACCTATTAGGGCAACCACATCACCACTCGGCATTTCTAACACTGGGACCTGATTGGCTGTGGGGGGCGGCATGCTGCAGTTGTCAATATGAGACATCACCTTTAAGAAATACTCAATGAACAATCTGATGGGACCATCAATATACTATACGATTTTTTGCTGGTGATCTTGATGTTTGCAGTGCACAGGCATTTTTGCACATGCAATTAACATTTCTTGTAGAACTGAAACAATCTTATTACCATCTGCTACGTGGCCTGGGGGAGGGGGGATTTCTGTGTATAAATTCCCAACTGGATTTGCTGTTATCAAGTAGACAATCATTACTTGCACACTTCTGTGACCTCTTATCTCCAGGGTTCTGTCTGAAGCAGAAAAGTAGGATGATTGATGAAATACTTCATACTGGTCACTGAATGATATGAAAATGACAGCAAAGCAGATAATATGCGATGACACATCTTTAAATAAGAAGTCTATCCCTTCATTATAACATATGGTAATAGAAAGACATGCATACAGCATGAAATAGGCAAGCAGTTAAAATGTGTTTTTTGGAAGGCATGTAAGCTGGCTTTAAAATATATACAAGAGCAGTATATGTATATATATACGATATGAGTTTTCATTATGTTTTTGTTATTTTTAAGAAAAATAAATGAAACTGTGAGAATTGTATTACTATGTATTTAATTTTAGAAATTAGCTTGAAGCTTTTTTGTTCATTTATATTTTATGTTCAGGAGGAATGATTGTGTTTGGTGCAATGCATGACTGCCTCGCATGATTTCATATTCATATTTACAGAAGAAACCAAAAAGTGACTTTGTGCACACATCTCTCAAACCCACTTATACAAATGTCGCTCTAGTAATACCTCCAAAGGGGAATGAAAGATTTAAGAGTGTTTGGAAACACAAAATGCCCACAGCAAACATATCATCTTAAAGACATGCTGTCAGTGGTGATGCTGAGTAATTAGTCCAACCTGTTCTTCTCAAGCATTCAGAAAAAGCACTTGTTTCCTTGCAATCAGTTCAGTTCTTTAAAGTGAAAGTATCACGTACTATATAAGTAGCAGAGCTGAGAATTTGGTGTGTGAGCTTAGTCAATAACTTGGCAAAACATATTATGTAATGTGATAATACGTTTTCTGTAATTTTATGTGGAACTACAGCTAAAGGGCATCTGTCAGCAGATTTGTACCTATGAAACTGGCTGACTTGTTGCATGTGTGCTTGGCAGCTGAAGCTGTGTTGGTCCCATGTTCATGTGTAGCATTGCTGAGAAAAATGATGTTTTATTATATGCAAATGAGCCTCTAGGAGCAACGGGGGCGTTATTGTTACTCCTAGAGGCTCAGCTCTCTCTGCAACTGCTTTATTTTTCTCAGAAATGCGGGCACATATGAAGATGGCACCAAAAGAGATGCCTTCAGCTGCCAAGTTCACATGCAACACATCAGCCAGTTTCATAGGTACAAATCTGCTGACAGATGCCCCTTTTTAGCATTATATTAAAGGGGTTCTCTGGGAAAAGAAACAATAGCACAGACAGAAGATTAAGGCAGATTGAGAGCGTGCTGTCCTGAAAATTGCTTTTTGTATTGGACTATAACAGTCATGTATGATGCACTTCAGAGGAGAACTGGGTCCTTCCTCAGATAAAAGAAATCTGACAAAATAAGAGGTTTACATAGAACCAATACAAAACATGGCAGTCTGTTCCAGCAGAACAGGAGCCTCAAACATGCAAGTATAAATAATTGCAACACCAATAAGATCATCTATACTAAATCTTGTGGTGAAAACGTACAGTCTGAATATGAACCTGCAGTAAATGGGGTGGAGCAGTTTGAACACAGAAGCTGTGAAACAGTTATTTGCAGCTGATCACTAAGTTAGTGGTGTAACAAGTAATTTGTTAACAAAAAAGTTGCATCTACAATCACTAAAATGGAAAAACTGAGATTTGAAAATTCTGTGATATGAGAGAGAGAGAGAGAGAGAGAGAGAGAGAATAATAAAAAAAAAGCCGTGAATAACAATGATTTAGGATTCAGTATAGGTAGTTTTATTGGTTTAGGACCATCATTTTATTTAATTTTATGTTGTTTTTATTCAATTAATGTGCAAAACCTTTTATTCATAATATACTGTGTTTCATATTATGTTTGAAGCTCCAGTTCAACTAGAACTGACTACCATATTTTGTATTGGTTCTATTTAAACCCATGATTTTGTCATTCCACTCAAAATCTGTTATCTTTTTCCATGCTTATGCTTTGTGGTTCTTGGATTCATTATTATTCATTATTATTATTATCTCGTGAGTGGTGTTTAAATTGCCCTGCGGTTTATCTTACCACAGATACACACTATTGAGTGGCATGCGTTTTTATACATTTTAGTCATAAAAAATTCTAAATACCCTTAATTAAATACTGCCTTTTCTGTCTAGGGAGTAATCATTACGATTCCTTTGAATGACCACTGTCCTATTTGTTCTGTCACAAACTCATCGTAGACTGCTTGGGTACACGCTGGGACAAGTTCTGTGAGAGAACCAGACTAGTAGCAGACACATAGTTACTGTACCTTCTGCCCAGCTAACTGATAGAAAAAACTTGAACCCAACCCACCACATGACATTTAAATAGAGGACACAGAGGTTGCAAACCTGTCATGGTAAACGTACCATCTCAGCTGTAGGACAGAGGGCAAACAGACAAAACTGAAGTACAACCTAAGGAGGAGTCAGGAGAAGCTTGGTTGAGTGCTGCACACACTGGGTGACAGAGAATGGGAGCAAATATAGTTCTGTCCCTTAAAGTGTAGCTATTAGGAGTCTGAAACATACTTAGATGAGTTTAAAAGACACATACTGCACATGGCAAGTCTCATCTAATAAAGTGATAGCATAAAACAATTAATACTTACCTACACTCATGCCCTGCCACTGCCCTTCCAACATTGCCCTGGTCCCCGCTACTCTCTACTTCCTGCTCCTATCTTGATACACAGGAAATACCTGCTCAGCCAATGTTGCAGCTAGTTATTGGATGACAAGGCATTTGCTGTATGTTGAGCTTTAAGCAGGAAGTAAAGAGCAGTGGAAACCTAGGCAGCGGTTGTACAGATGTGGTGAGGAATTGGTGGATGTCAGTATTGGTTTTGTTATGTTTTTAAGCCATTCTGAGCAAGCTACCCACAAATTTTTGTTTTGCCTGAATAGACCTTTATAACGGGGATTTAGGAAAATGAATTGTTTTATGGTCCTATAATTCCCAAATGTATACAGATCTCTTTAGCTCCATATGATGTAAAAAGCAGACAGAATAGAAATGGAAACTGATAGTAGAGAGAAATGTGCATTGATGTGTTATATTTCCTCAGACAGCATTTATTAGGTTTATTTAGAGGAAACTACTAGGCTCAGGGGAGCAGCAATTAAGCTGCTTAAGCCTAGTTCACCGCACTTGTCAGCTTAGGATGCTGAGTTGGCTGGACTGTCACTTTACTGTAAGTGATAGAGTGAACAACTGCTAAAACTAACAGTTCTACTTTCTTAAAAATATATTCTTGAATCACTTTTACAATCCAGGGCTTACCATAGGCAGAAATATTTTATTTAACCTATTTGCTATCTATGCATAGTCATACTAGATGAGCAACTCAACTATACTGTATGTCTTCTATATTAACTGTGGTTGTTACTGCCATGGTAGAGCTGCTATGTAACTGTGCCATGCATTGCTTTATTATAACATGGGATAAGCTGCTGCCCACTCACAGAAAGTGAAGCGACCAGAGCTGCAGAGCAGTGAGTAGAGACACTAGAAGGGTGAAAATTACACTCGAGAGGTGCTGGTATTTTTTAACTGATATAGACAAAATAGTGATGTATTTTTTTAAATTTTTAACTTCTTTAAATGCGACTGTAATTGCTGATAGATTATTAAAATGAAAAAAAAACTCACCTGCTGATGATCACTTTGAATACTTTGCCATGGAGCTTCATGGTTACTTGCTTAACCCACTTTATTGACATACTAACGGTACTGTATATTCACACTCACATTCAAAGAGGAAGATTTGTTGCAGAAATTTTTGTCAGTGGATATGAGTTCTGTATCTGCAGCAAGTATATAGATTTCTGCAAGCTCCATTCAGATTAATTAGACAGTCTCAGTAATTTGTGTGAATAAATCCTTATTTAATAATGGACAAGTAGAGCATTTTGACTGGAATCACGTAATTAAATATAAAGGGGTGAATAATATACCTCACTTAGGGTCATCTGGTTTGGATCACCCATTTCTTCTGTGATAGGTCTTTCAAAGATGAGTTGATCACGTTCAGGCTGTTCATCCTCCATGATCAGCTATTATCACCTGTGAAGCCCCTTTGCAGGTGTTTTCCAACAAACCTTTTAACTTCTTTTGCCCTGCAGTATGATAGTAAGCTGCCGAGACTGGGAAGACCAACATGAGCTTTGCCTGCACTATCACTTTCTGGTGCCAGTTGTATTATGCAGCCCACACTCCACTCTAATGGTTGTTTGACACCTTAGAACCATCCTATTCATCTGAACAGGGCTTGCAGAAAACCAGGTGATTTCTGCCAAAGCAAACCCCATTTAGATAAATTAAACCGATTTTTAATCTCAGACATTTCTGCAACAAATTCATATGGTTTTACAAAGGTAGAGGACTCCTTCTGTAAGCGTATTGACACTACTGTGATGCAACTAGGGGGTGCTAATGGATTGCTGTGACAACTGAGGACCTAACAATGGCCTCCAGGGCTTCAACTTACACGGGCCCGCCTAGGCAGATCCTAGTGTCTGCAGTACTAACAAGTACTTACAAGTACTAACTGTATTGCAATATTACAGACATACAACACATAATTAGTATCACCTCATCCATAAAAACCTATACTTTAAAAGTAAAACATTTTGCACACTACATGGTGAACACCATAGGAAAAAAAAACTTAAAAAACAATCGTAAAATTTGTTTGATATTTTGCCTCCAAAAGCAGCCCCGTGCCGCAGGTGTGAAAATAGCCTTAGATAGATAGATAGATAGACAGATAGATAGATACAAATGACAGATAATGCAGCAGCAGTTAGAGGTGGAGAAATGGGTGCAGTAAAATCCTCAGGGATAGCAGGTAGTTACATCCACTGTTAAATAATTCCACAGAAAATGAGGCAGCACTCCAGATTACGGTGACTGGGTGAAGATCCTTTTATTTCCCAAGGCAAAGTTTCAGTGACCAGTGACCACAGTAGATATATATAGCCCCAAACATCTCAGTGACTAATTAGTGACATGATTGATTAATTAATCTAATATATAAAGCTGAGTGTGTGTATTTGTGTGTGTGTGTGTGTGTGTGTGTGTGTGTGTGTATGTGTGTGTGTGTATGTCTGCTAAAGGAATCCGCACCGTCGCAGCTACAATCACAAAATTTGGCACACAGGTACATCAGGTGTCCGGGAAGGTTTAAGAACGGGTCTCAGCTCTCCAGGACGTACCGTTCCTGAGATATTCCCAAAAAATGCATTAGCCAATAGAAGCCTGGTCACATGACCCTTATCAGCCAATAGAAGCTCGCAGGCAGTTAGTCTCCATACACACCAGGTTTCCATAACAACCTAGCCAGTTCACTGCTGTAGGTCTGCTTTAAAGGGGCAGCGCGCTGTGGATGACACTGTTAAAGGGATATTCCGGTTGCCATAAATATAACTTATGTTTTAGACTAATCATCAATCATTGCCTCATATAATGTAAATTACCTCATATAATGTAAATTTCACATATTTACCATTCAGTAGTAATAAAAGATGTTTTCTTCAACTGCTGCCCTCTGTGTTTTCTCCTAAATTACTATGGTATCAACCTGTAATTCAGGCCACCCTCAAAAGAAGGCCAAACCTCCAGATCCCACTAAGTCACGCCCCCGACTCAGTCAGGCCACGCCCCTTCCACGCCTCATCTGACCGGGATTGAAAAAATGAGGGTAAAAATCAACTTCTATCAGCTGCAGGGGAGGGAGGGTGACTTTCTCCCTGCAGCTCATGCTCAGACTGCACAGTGCTGCTGTCTGAGAGTGAGCTGTTCAAAAGGACAGCCCTGTGTCTATCCAGGCCCTGCGCATGACAAAGGACAGGAAGTCTGAAAGCCAGACTGTCCAGACTCCCCCCCAAAGTGAAACCGTGCCACCGGTCCCCATGAAGCCACACCCCTAGACATGAAGCCACGCCCCCTGGTTCCATGAAGACATGGAGGAGAAGCTGTCTGAGCATGAGCTACTGAAAGGGTGGACATCCCTTGGTCAGTCCAGGCCCTGCGCCGGACGGTGGACAGGGAGTCTGAAAGCCGGACTGTCCAGCATAAAACCAGTCCTCTGGCCACCATAAGGGCAGGCTGACATTAGGGTGGCCAGATGTCCGGCTTTAGGCTGGACAGTCCGGTTTTCTGGATCTCTGTCCTCCGTCCGGCGCAGTGCCTGGACGGACGTAGGTATGTCCAGCCTTTCAGTAGCTCACGCTCAGACAGCTTCTCCTCCTTGTCTTCAAAGAGCCAGGGGGCAAGGCCTCATGCTTAGTGGTGTGGCTTCATGGGGACCTTAGGCGCTACTTCATGTTTGGGGGAATGGCCGGTGAGGTCCGGCTTTCTGGGCTGAAGACAGTGGCCACCCTGGCTACTGTGGAGGTCACAGTTAAAGGGGAGGGCGCTGTGGGTGTTTCTGTTAAGTGGCGGTCACTCTCGACATCTTTTAACGACACACACAAACATTAAATTAAATAGATTAAATATAACCGGGCAAAGCCGGGTCCTTCAGCTAGTTGATAGTACAATTCACATGATTATTTATACAAAAAAAGTGATAAAAAGTGAAAAAATCCTTATACAAATCATAAAAACACAATGTGATACACTATGTGACTTATAATCATGATTAAATGCCCAAAGTGTCAAAATCAATATTACATGATAAACTATGGTGCGGCAAGTGTGATTAAAAATCTATAATTCATCAGTTCCTGCTGCACATAAATAATTATTTAATAAGTTCATTTAGTAAATTAATCCAAAAGTCCAGCTCACCATTGGTGGTTCCGGTGGGACATGTGCATCTCGGCATTCCTATTTGCGCTCTGCGCTCTGTGCAGGACAACGCCAGCGCGTCTCCCCACCCCCACACGCCTCAGCGCTCCGAGACAAAGCGCAACCACGTGACCTGGAGTGTGATAATCTCAGACGCACCAGTGACGCAAGGAGGAGGAGTGGAGCGCGCCGCTTGCTCCAGCGCAGGTCAGAGTCACTCGGAGGAGTGGCCAGCAACCATGACAACTTATATAGTTGATATTAACCCCTTAATGGGCAAACGCTATGTATTAAGGACATTAGTGGGAGGAGCAGAGTACTCTGAAAATATGAAGAAATGACAATAAGTAGTGATTACATGGGATTATTCTTGATAAAAATAAAAAATAAAAATACAGAATAAAAATAAATAATAAATAAAGAAAGAGAACAGGCAGCGTCACAGGCAAAGAATCACCTCCAAACCTGGAAGTAATTCAGCCCTCCGTTATATACTCATGTCACCAGACATGTCACTGCCTGGTGACAGGGCGCAATGTTGGCACTGCCTGGAAATATATAAGAGCTATTAGATGACCAGAAAGTATTTATGGACCAAGTAAGTTGGTGCAGTGTGTACACGGAGCCATTTTAGATGAAACTCTCGAGTCACACCATTATGCGTATCAAAATGGGGGCATGGTTCATGTCTCCCATGAGATAGCAAAGTTACACCATACTGGTTGCTACGGGTGATTAATCAATCTTAAGGCCCATGAAAATATGGTGAGGGAAAACAAAATTGCATACTATGAGAAGATCTCACAAAGTTAAATAAATTCCCTGTGCACTGCCATTGACGTCCCAAGTATCAAAAGTAACTTCCATGATTAATATAATTAGTAGACGAAAGTAAATAAGTAAATAAGTGTACTGAACCACTCGGGTGATGCTGGACTACAGGACAAAGGACATCCAATCTATAAAGAGAAGAAAAAGAAGGTAAGTATATTTTCAAATCACTGTTACATACTCCTATTCACAGCTTAGAGGGGTATAGTTGTAAATCTCTACAGTAAGGTGAGTCATCTGCCTATTTGTCAAACATCCACTTGAACTCGGTATTTAAACCATTGGGTTTGAGTGTGTGTAACCGGTGAATCCACTGCAATTCACGTTGTTTCAATATCACTTCTCTATTACCTCCTCTCTTAAGTGGAGGGACATGATCTATAATGCGGAACTTAAGATCTTTCTTTTTGTGGTCTGCCTCAATAGAATGTTTTGTAACAGGAAGATCTTTCCTTTTTGATGAATAGTGTATCTGTGTTGGTTTAATCTTGTTTTGAAATCTAAAGTGGTCTCCCCAACGTGGAGGAGACCACACGGACACTGAAGTAAATAGATGGCAAAGGTACTATCGCATGTAAGATAATAGCGTATATCAAACTGGGTTCCTATAGTGGGATGGGTAAACTTATCCCCTTTTAACATATAGGTACAGTTTACACAGTTTAGACAAAGGAAGCATCCTTTCTTTTTGGTTCCAAATATGATTGTCTAAGTGTTCTAACAGGAAGAACCGCTCTAACAAGCTTGTCCCGCAAATTAGTAGAGCGTCTAAAAGACATAAGTGGAGAGATAGTGAATTCTTTAACATTTTAAGATTACTAGTCAGGATTGGCCAATGTTTCCTGATAACATTAGTGATTAGGTGACTATTTTCAGAATACGTAGTAATAAATGAAACCCTAGATGACTTTCTGATTACCTGTTCGGTACTAGAAGAGACCCTAGTACAATGTTTCTGAAGTAATTTTTTGGGATAACCCCTTTCTGTGAACTTCCCTGTCATCTCATTGAGTCTAATGGTACATGTCACTGGATCATTAACTATCCTTTGGACTCGGAGGAATTGGCTGTATGGTAGCGATTTAACTATGGATCGTGGGTTACAGCTATCAAACCTAAGCAGCTGGTTAAAGTCTGTAGGTTTGATATATAGGTCAGTGGTTAGCTTGTTACCCTCCTTTTTGACCATGGTGTCTAAAAACTGAACCTTGTTGAACCTTGTGAACTGAGGATCTAACAATGGCCTCCAGGTCTTCAATTTACATGGGCCCGTCTAGACAGATCCTAGTGTCTGCAGTACTAACAAGTACTAACAAGTACTAACTCTATTGCAATATTAGGGCTCGTTCACATCACCGTTCAGCCCTTCTGTTCTCCTGCTCCGTTATAGGAGCAGGAGAATGGAAAGGACGGATTCGGGACATAATTGAGCTGAACGGAGCCTATGGACCCCATAGACTATAATGGGGTCTGTTAGGTTTCCGCTCAGAGGAAGATTGTTGAAGCGGAGACAAAAGTCCTGCGTGCACAACTTTTATCTCCGCTCCAAAAATCATCTTCTGAGCGGAAACCTAACGGACCCCATTATAGTCTATGGGGTCCGTAGGCTCCGTTCAGCTCAATTATGTCCCGAATCCGTCCTTTCCGTTCTCCTGCTCCTATAACGGAGCAGGAGAATGGAAGGGCTGAACGGTGATGTGAACGAGCCCTTACAGACATACAACACGTAATTAGTATCACCTCATCCATAAAAACCTGTACTTTAAAAGTAGATCATTTTGCACACTATATGGTGAACACCATAGGAAAAAAACTTAAAAAACAATCGTAGAATTTGTTTGTTATTTTGCCTCCAAAAGAAGGCAGTAATCAAAAGTTACATGTCCACATTATAACAATAAGAGCTACAACTTGCCTAGCAATACTACAATAACCAAGCTGTTATGTGGCTACATCAATAAAAAATAAAAAATAAAATAAAAGTAAAGACTTGTTCTCAAACTTCCTCATAAAAAGAATGGCATATAATGTGGGAAATTAATGCCTGTTGATATGCCTGATGGTAAATCTATTTGATGAATGTAAAATGGTTCTTTTTCTTACTCTTTAATTCTGATTGATAGATAGATAGATAGATAGATAGATAGATAGATAGATAGATAGATAGATAGATAGATGATTTTGTCTATGGCTACAGTGGCCAGCTTTATAAAAAAAAAGTTGCATGCTTTCCGTCCATTTGTGTAACAAAAGCCACTTTTCCTATTGTCTGTGGTGACCTAAGTTACTGACTACCATTGAAATTCATACAAAGTCAAATTATTCAAGAAATATTGGGGAAATATCCGTTCTTGCTGTGAATAGATAATAATAAAGTGTGAATTGATATGGAAGGCATTATGTAGTCCATAAAAGTGCTGCTTATCTCTCCAGGAAAGTAAGATAAATTGTTTGGTACTTAGCATGTTATCACAGAAAATACGATTTGTCCTAAGAAAATCAATAAAACTAATTGTGAATTAATAGATTGGTAAGTGTAGGGAAGCATGTGAGAATATAGATGAGAAACGTGCTTGCTTTAGTTAAGGGTAAGGACCACCTGCCGTTTTATGTGACATTTTCAAGTGTAAACACATTTCTGTTTCTTCTCCCCACAGAATTAGACTGTGACTGTAGTACATAACAGTCCCATTAACCACCCACTGTCTAATGGGGAAATAAGTGCACTCACGAAAACATACACAAATAACCAAATACTTCAACACATGGGTCAAAATATCTGCAAAAATGGCTGCTTTATGTGTAAGACCCCTCAGTTCCCAGGACATTACAGTAAGCATAGAAGAATTCCTCTACACCATTTGATACATGTGGCTTTTTTTCTGTAAAACACATCTGGGACTTTAACATACATTGGAGTCAATATGCAAACATTAAGTTAGTATTTCTTTTATCTGAAGAAACACTAACTAGTGACGTCCTATGTAAATATGGATCTGAATTTGTCATAAGCTCCTGCCTATGAAATATTGCTTTGCCCATATGTAAACCCCACTAAGGACACAGTATGTTACTGCCCTCTATACAGAATAGTGGAATATGTTATGATTACAATTGTAAGAAAAAGTAGAATTACGGTACCTGGTTTTCTGCATTGATCACTAATAAAATGTGGTCTGATTGTTATCGAAGTCCCAGGTATAGACATATACAATCTAACTAAACTAATAACACAGTGCAGGGAGAAAAAGTAAGTGAACCCCTGTGCTAATGACTTCTTGCTAATTGTCAAAAGGTGTTTCTATAGAAGGGAATCTGTCACCAGCGAGCTCTGTATTAAACTGTTTGCGTAGACACATAGCTTTACTTCACCTGATTTAAAGGCTATTTTTCTTTTTGTTGATCCAAGGCTCCATTCCAGAGTTATGTATGGATATATAGAGTTATG
The DNA here is from genome assembly GCA_900303285.1 of Rhinella marina. NCBI lineage: Eukaryota > Metazoa > Chordata > Amphibia > Anura > Bufonidae > Rhinella > Rhinella marina. The sequence goes on along the minus strand of ONZH01023724.1, from coordinate 59,340 downwards.
GATATATATTTTTGTAAATATAAAAATTAGGCCTTTGGTGCAATGCAGTGTCACCATTGCTATTGTTGCACCCTAGCTTCAGACAGAGAGGGTTGGTTACTGATGCAAACCACTTTAAGATGTTAGAAGATGCCCGAAGCTGAAAAAGGCTACACAAGCATTGCTGAAGACTTTGGGTGTACATCAATCAATGGTTAGACACATTACCCGCAAATATATGGAACATATATGAAAAATATTCAGGACTGTTGCTACTCTTTCCTAGGACTGATCATTCTGTTCAAGGGGTTGTCCCACAACAAACTCTTACCCCTTATCCACAGGATAGGGGATAAGTGTCTGATTAGTGTGTGTCCTACAGCTGGGGCCCACACTGAACACAAGAATAGGGGTCTTTTTGTTCCCCATTTGAATAGAACAGCAAGCACATACAGTGCCTTGCGAAAGTATTCGACCCCCTGGAACTTTTCAACCTTTTGCCACATTTCAGGCTTCAAACAAAAAGATATAACATTTTACATTTTTGGTGAAGAATCAACAACAAGTGGGTCACAATTGTGAAGTAGAACGAAATTTATTGGATCATTTAAACTTTTTTGTAATAATAAAACTGAATAGTGGAGCGTGCAAAATTATTTGGCCCCCTTGCATTAATACTTTGTTGCGCCACCTTTTGCTGCGATTACAGCTGCAAGTCAATTGGAGTAAGTCTCTATCAGTTTTGCACATCTAGAGACTGAAATTCTTGCCCATTTTTCCTTGCAAAACAGCTCGAACTATTTGAGGTTGGATGGAGAGAGTTTGTGAACAGCAGTTTTCAGCTCTTTCCACATATTCTCAATTGGATTCAGGTCTGGACTTTGACTTGGCCATTCTAAGACCTGGATACGTTTATTTTTGAACCATTCCATTGTAGATTTTGCTTTATGTTTGGGATCATTGTCTTGTTGGAAGATAAATCTCCGTCCTAGTCTCAGGTCTTTTGCAGACTCCAACAGATTTTCATCCAGAATGGTCCTGAATTTGGTTCCATCCATCTTCCCATCAATTTTAACCATCTTCCCTGTCCCTGCTGATTAAAATCAGGCCCAAACCAAGATGCTGCCACCACCATGTTTGACAGTGGGAATGGTGTGTTCAGGGTCATGAGCTGTGTTGCTTTTACGCCAAACATATCGTTTTGCATTGTTTCCAAAAAGTTGGATTTTGGTTTCATCTGACCAGAGCACCTTCTTCCACATGTTTGGTGTGCCTCCCAGGTGGCTTGTGGCAAACTGTAAATGAGACTTTTTATGGATATCTTTGAGAAATGGCTTTCTTCTTGCCACTCTTCCATAAAGGCCAGATTTGTGAAGTACATACAATGCAACGGCACACTGCCAACCAGATAAAGCACAAAATGCCATAGTGATATGAGGTATTCTGAAGCTAATGCTATGCTTGTTTAGTAAATTAGAGATTCTTGGCAAATATATTTTGTACAAAATTATTGGAGCCCCTCCACCAAAACATCAAGGCGATCTCTGTAGGACGGGAATGTAACACTATTTCCTACCTGTTATGTGCCTAATAGAGATGAGCGAATCTATTCGCCGATTCATTGATTCGTATCGAATCTCGGAAATTTTTAGCTGCGAAGCGAATCCGAATATTAGGTGATTTGCTTTGGCTTTGTGCACATTCGCTACGTAGTTTGTCCTATAAATTATAGGCTGTTGCTACGTATAAGTTACTGTTGCGTACAAATTCAATTCATTAGCAAAATTTTACTTTTAGTTCATTTATCGTGTGCCCAGGAAGAAACCTGACCTAGTGGGCAGGGCTTGCTCTGATTGGCTCAGGCTTGGTAAGCCAGTGACACATCACTTCTGCTGCGACTGCTAAGACGAGCAGAAGCAGTGTGTGTGAAGTTCTGAGACTCTGAGACCTGTTTCGTGAAAATTGGATGTAATTGCTCTGGAAATCCATATTACACATATCAGGGATACTGCAGGGCAAGTGCAGGGCCTGTTCAGGGCTAGTCATTAATCAGGCAGGGAGAGAGAGACAGGGAGAGATAGGGAGAGACAGGGAGATACAGGGACAAAGACCAGCTGCAGGGTCACAGAGTGAATTGAAAAATGTCTGGAATGGATAAGCAAAAGGGGTCCAGTTCCAGCCAGACCTCAAGCTCTAAAAAAAGGAGAAGGTGGCACAGGGCAGAAGTGCCAAAGGACCTGTAGCCGGAGCATCTACTAGTAGTATTTTGCACCAAGGCGCAAAATTGTAGTGGAGGAGAAATGGATGAGGTAGTGGAATGGATGGCACACTCATCTCAGTATCAGCCGGATGATCTGCTGTCATCTGCTGATACAGTATCCATAAGAAGCCAGGGGTCAGACTCTGAGCATTCCTCCTGCTCTACCATTCCTCTCCAGCAAAGCCCGTCATATTTGTACACACTTTGTATGCTTATGCGTACGTGTTCAAAGAGGTTGCATACCTTTTTACCTGAACATTCGGAATTAGTGCACGAATGTTTGCTAAAAGCTATATAATTACGTATAGTATATTGTGTACACAAATTAAACAAATCTATTCGCCGAATATACGAATCTTTGGAAAAGTTCGTCGAATGTTCGGCGAATAAAATTTTGCATGATTCGCTCATCTCTAGTGCATGCCGAGTCCATGGAGTAGCCACACCTCCAGTACAAACTTACAAAGAAAAAGGGGGTTCTCAAGCAAGCATAGCATTAGCTTCAGAATACCTCATATCACTATGGCATTTTGTGCTTTATATGGTTGGCAGTGTGCCATTGCATTGTATGTATTTTCCTTTCCTTGTGCATTTAGCCATAGCAACATGCACCTGCGCACTGGGATGTGCTGACTGAAATCCCCCTTTTTCTTTGCAGATTTGTGAAGTGTTCGACCGATTGTTGTCCTATGGACAGACTCTCCCACCTCAGCTGTAGATCTCTGCAGTTCATCAAGAATGATTATGGGCCTCTTGGCTGCATCTCTGATCAGTCTTCTCCTTGTTTGAGATGAAAGTTTAGAGGGACGGCCGGGTTTTGGTAGATTTGCAGTGGTCTGATACTCCTTCCATTTCAATATGATCGCTTGCACAGTGCTCCTTGGGATGTTTAAAGCTTGGGAAATCTTTTGGTATCCAAATCCGGCTTTAAACTTCTCCACAACATTATCATGGACCTGCCTGGTGTGTTCCTTGGTCTTCATGATGCTCTCTGTACTTTAAACAGAACCCTGGGACTATCACAGAGCAGGTGCATTTATATGGAAACTTGATTACACACAGGTGGATTCTATTTATCTTCATCAGTCATTTAGGACAACATTGGATCATTCAGAGATCCTCAATGAACTTCTGGAGTGAGTTTTCTGAACTGAAAGTAAACGTGCCCCACTTTTCAGTTTTATTATTGCAAAAAAGTTTAAATGATCCAATAAATTTTGTTCCACTTCACAATTGTGACCCACTTGTTGTTGATTCTTCACCAAAAATTTTAAATGTTATATCTTTTTGTTTGAAGCCTGAAATGTGGCAAAAGGTTGAAAAGTTCCAGGGGGCCGAATACTTTCGCAAGGCACTGTATGTGCACCATGAAGGAAGCCACTCCGGTCCAATAAAACATTGTCGTCCACCACAAGTTTTATATCTTACGGATACAATAGTAGAGTGGTGTACCATTCAAGTCATAGAAGTATGTACTGTATATAAGAATGGTTAAAAATAAAACAAAAAACTTTATTAGGTGTAATTCTTTGTTAAAAATACTTAAACACCTCCTAGCAGTACCTATAAATCTAACTCTACTCCCGGGGTAACTCAGGTGGAGTGTCACTGTCAGTTTATGGATTAGCACAGGCAGTGAGTGAGTCCCCTAGCTGTATTGTGAGGGTTACCCCAAAGTTCTATCAGTACGGAGTAGGAAAAAATTTTTAGCAGCAGATTATCACCAAAATCACCGGTGAGCTGCAATAGCACTATTATGTCCTATTCTGGTCTAATCTTGTGGCAGCATTAGCCAGATACCAGACATAGAAGGCACCTATTGTATTACTGGAAATATTGTAGCATCCAGTAACACTATTAGTGTGCCAAATAATCAAAGGCTATAAGGTAACCCCAAACACATTGGGAGTCCAGCATTCCCGTGAATCAGAGACTGCTGCGCAGTATCAAGAGCAGGCTTCAGTGCTGTGCCCGTAAATACGGGTTCCTAATCACTTGTTACACACTGAAGCCTGGCACATTGGGTCCTCAATCTATTAGTATAGCCCCCTTGACGCGTTTCTAATGACCCTGTTATTAGGTCATCTTCATCAGGAGGGTGGGGCAAGCATTGGTGGGCAAAGAGCTGTTGCTCCTACTGTCAGTATTGGAGCAATTAGAGGACGTTGCACGTGTAACCGGCAGCCTTCCGGCGCTATGACGGCCGTGCGCGCCCGCCTTTCCTAACTCCTTAAATAAGGAGGGGTTTAAAGTGGTACCTGGGCGCTGTCTGATGCGGCAATCAAGTGCGAGGGGGCGTGGCTATCTCCCGCACATCGCTCCCCCGCATCCCGACCGCCACAGCCTCATCAAGAGGAGTATTGAGGTATATGCTGATATATCATTGAATGATATATCAGCATATACCTCAATACTCCTCTTGATGAGGGATTAATATATCTTACAGTTATGTTTGATAAGCCGCCAGAGGATCCCCACACTACTTTCCCAGGTACCGATATCGCATATGTCACAAGAAGCTGCGGCGGTCAGGATGCGGGGGAGCGATGTGCGGGAGATAGCCACGCCCCCTCGTACTTGATTGGCCGCATCAGACAGCGCCCAGGTACCACTTTAAACCCCTCCTTATTTAAGGAGTTAGGAAAGGCGGGCATGCACGGCCATCATAGCGCCGGAAGGCTGCTGGTTACACGTGCAGCGTCCTCTAATTGCTCCAATACTGACAGTAGGAGCAACAGCTCTTTGCCCACCAATGCTTGCCCCACGCTCCTGATGAAGATGACCTAATAACAGGGTCATTAGAAACGAGTCGAGGGGGGCTATACTAATAGATTGAGGACCCAATGTGTCAGGCTTCAGTGTGTAACAAGTGATTAGGAACCCGTATTTACGGGCACAGCACTGAAGACTGCTCTTGATACTGCGCAGCAGTCTCTGATTCACGGGAATGCTGGACTCCCAATGTGTTTGGGGTTACCATATTGCCGTAATACTGACGGAGACTGCTAGCCTTTGATTATTTGGCACACTAATAGTGTTACTGGACGCTACAATATTTCCAGTAATACAATAGGTGCCTTCTATGTCTGGTATCTGGCTAATGCTGCCACAAGATTAGACCAGAATAGGACATAATAGTGCTATTGCAGCTCACCGGTGATTTTGGTGATAATCTGCTGCTAAAAATTCTTTCCTACTCCGTACTGATAGAACTTTGGGGTAACCCTCACAATACAGCTAGGGGACTCACTCACTGCCTGTGCTAATCCATAAACTGACAGTGACACTCCACCTGAGTTACCCCGGGAGTAGAGTTAGATTTATAGGTACTGCTAGGAGGTGTTTAAGTATTTTTAACAAAGAATTACACCTAATAAAGTTTTTTGTTTTATTTTTAACCATTCTTATATACAGTACATACGTCCACCACAAGTTTGCCCAAGACCACTTTGATGTTCCACAATGGTTCTGGGAAAATGTTCTAGCACAGATAAGACAAAAACAGAACTTTTAACCCAAATACACACTCTATTTAGAGGTAAAAGAACACAGTGCACCAACAGCAAAACCTCATACCATCTGGGTAGCATGGTAGAGGGGACACCATGGTTTGGGATGGCTTTGCTGTTCCAGGGCCTGGATTTTTTTGCAATTATTGAGGAAACAATGAATTGTAAGGTGTTGACCTGAGGAGAGCTGTGAACATAAGTCATTCCAGATATTTTGATGAATTTAACACATCTGCAGGGAAGAAGGGTTCAAAATTTCTCTTTGACAATTTATTTGCTGTTGCAGAAAATAAGTGGTGAAGATGAATGCTACTGAAGGGGGATCTATTGGTTATTAACCACTTCACCCTGCATGCATTTTGCAACTTAGTGACCAAGGTTTTTTTTTTTTCATTTTTCTATCAACGTAACCATATGCAGGCTTGTTTTTTACAGGACAATTTGTAGTTTTTAAGGGCCCCATTTTGGGGTAATATAACTTACTGGTTAACTTTTATTAAAGAGGTTGTGTCATCTCATACATTGGAAGCATGTCACTAGGATATGTCTCCAATGTTTGATAGGGGTGGGTCTCACCTCTGGGACTTGCACTTATCTCACAAAGAAAATGAGAGAGGACTGTATATGTATGGCTGCCCATCATGTATTTTCGTCAGTATTGGGACTGACAAAAATAGCGAGACTACTGGCTCAGCTTTTTCCCCCATAGAAGTGAATGAAGCAGTGCATGGTACACTTACCATTCATTTCTATAGGACTTCCAAAAATTGCCTAGTTGGTCGCTCAGATATTTTCAGCACTCACATAGAAATTAATGGAGCTCAGCCGCACATGTATGGTCCACTCTCCTTCGTTTGCAGACTAGAGGTGGGACCCACACCTGTCAGACATTGGGAGCATATCCTAGTGATATCGTTCAATGTGTAAGATGAGCCAGCCCTGTTAACTCTTTCTAGGGAGGCTTAGGAAACAAAACAGCAATACCAAGTTCTTACGTTGTAAATTTTACAAAGTTCAGTTTGCGGCATAAATAACATAACTTTATTTTCTGGGTCACTATGATGTTTTTGTATCTCCACATCCCAAGACACATAACTTTTTTATCTTATGGGACTGTGTGAAGGCTTGGCTTTTGTGGGATGACTTTTTGTTTTCATTGGTACCAAAATATTTTTTCTACATCTTTTTATTCAATTTTTTTTGTGGTGAAAAAGCAAAAAAAGCAATTCTGCCACCTGTGGAATAAATTACACAATAATTACTATATATAGTGGGAGTTGTTACAGGCCTGGTGATATAAAACATGTGGATGGTATTTTACTGGCACAGCCTGATAGAGAATACACTGCAGGCAGACCTGGGGAGCCTTCATTAGGCCCCTATCTGCCATGCTAAGGCTTCAGCATCCTGAAACCTCATTTGTGGGGTGCCAATGGATAACAGAGGAAGCCCCCTCCCTCTAAACCACTTAGATGGCATGTTCATTATTGACCACAGCAGTTAAATTGCTCTGATGGTCACTTCTCTGACAGCTGAGCTCCTGAACTCTGCAGCCCTCATTCTAGGCCATCATAGAAACATAGAGCTCTAAAATAAAGCCCAGTAATGACCGCCATAGAAACACATAATGGCGGTCATTAAGGGATCTTTAAAAAGATATAAGCAGTGCATCTGTTTGTGAGTTATTAGTTTAGTTAGATTATATTTGTCTATAATTGTAAGTTTAATACAAATCTGACATTTTATTGTTAATCAATGCAGAATTCCACATCATTACAAAGGCTTCCATCCAATATGTAAACCTCGTGACTTGTACCCATAAGCAAACCTCTGAAAAATCTGCTTGAAACTCATATTTGTAGCTAATTTTTTAATCATTTAATGGTTGGACTTTATTCATATAACTTAATAATACTTTAGTGGTTTCTATTCCCAAGAGGCTTTGAACCCAGGATTGTATACAAGTTCACTGCTATGCTGTTCTGCTCTATTTCGGCTTATTGTTCCTCTATCCATGGTACTGATTTTGTTTACTGAAAGTTGGGTGATAGATCTGATTATCTATGAAGACTATTGACAGTCAATATAATTGATTATGCTCTGATGCTGGTTATGCTACTGAGTACACAATCTTATTAGAAGTGACATGAGATTGTGTATATTATGGCACATTTAATAGATATTACAGATTCACACTATAAGCCCAGTGAGTTTTATGCCTCTCTAACTACATAGCACTCAGTTTTCTACAGGTTTACATTTTACACATTCTGTAAGTCTCTCCTGCAGCTCCAATTATGTACATACACATGTGACAGAACGGAATGCAGTGGCATCCTATAGTAATGATAGCCTGTTAGCCAATACATATGTGTCTCTAAACACATGCGATGTAATGGGATAATGACATGATGTGACACTGCAAATCTGCTTCCAAAGCAGAAGCTGGCATACAAAGTGGACAATGGAAGATGCGATAGAACAATTCCTGCTTTGTAATGATCCCATTATAATATTATTATAGAACATGTACTGATAATGTAGTTTTGAAAAATGATGTTTAAAGGAACCTCAAACCATTAGCTTTCTTTAAAATAAGAAAAATTAGCCATGGCTAGTTCTTAGAATGGGTAGTCCTATAACTTGTTCTATACAAAGTACACCAAATTAAATTAAATTAGATTATGCAAAGTAAAAAAAAATTGTAAGATGCTGAGTGTCAGAGAAACTATATATTATAACTATCTAATATATAAAGCTGAGTGTATGTGTGTATGTCCGCTAAAGGAATCTGCACCACTGCAGCTACAATCACAAAATTTGGCACACATGTACATCAGGTGTCCGGGAAGGTTTTAGAACAGTTTTCAACTCTCCAGGACGTACCGTTCCTGAGATATTCCCAAAAAATGCATTAGCCAATAGTAGCCTGGTCACATGACCCTTATCAGCCAATAGAAGCTCACAGGCACACATCAGGTTTCTATGACAACCTAGCCAGTTCACTGCTTTAGGTCTGCATTAAAGAGGCAGAGCACTGTGTATGACAATGGTAAATGGGTATTCCCGGTTACCATAACTATAACTTATGTTTTAGACTAAATCATCATCAATCATTACCTCATATAATGTAAATTTTACATATTTACTGTTCAGTAGTAATAAAAGATGTTTTATTCCACTGCTACCCACCTTCCTCCTAAATTACTATGGCATCGACCTGTAATTCCGGCCACCGTCAAAAGAAGGACTTAAAAGCACCACCCCCAGATCCCACTAAGTCACGCCCCTGACTCAGTCAGGCCACGCCCCTTCCATGCTGCATTTGACCAGGATTAAAAATATTGGTAAAAATCACCTTCTGTCAGCTGCAGGGGTGGGGGGGGGGAGGGTGACTTTCTCCCTGCAGCTCATTGCTCAGACTGCACAGTGCTGCTGCTGAGAGTGCTGCTGCTGTGTCCATCCAGGCCCGGAGCATGACAGAGGACAGGAAGTCTGAAAGCCAGACCGTCCAGCCTAAAACAAGACCTCTGGCCACCCTAGGGGCAGGCTGATGTTAGGGTGGCCAGATGTCCGGCTTTAGGCTGGACAGTCCAGTTTTCTGGCTACCTGTTCTCCGTCCGACACAGTGCCTGGACAGACACAGGGATGTCCACCCTTTCAGTAGCTCACACTCAGACAGCTTCTCCTCCATGTCTTCACGGAGCCAAGGGGGGCATGGCCTCATGTTTAGTGATGTGTCTTCATGGGAACTGGGGGAGCTGTTTCACATTTGGGGGAATGGCCGGTGAGGTCTGGCTTTCTGGGGTGAAGACAGTGGCCACTCTAGCTGCTGTGGAGGTCACAGTTAAAGGGGTGGGCAGCTGTAGAGGTCACTGTTAAAGGGCAGGCTGCTGTAGAGGTCACTGTTAAAGGGGCGGGCTGCTGTAGAGGTCACTGTTAAAGGGGCGGGCTGCTGTAGAGGTCACTGTTTAAGGGGCGGGCAGCTGTAGAGGTCACTGTTAAAGGGGCGGGCTGCTGTAGAGGTCACTGTTAAAGGGGCGGGTCGCTGTAGAGGTCTCTGTTAAAGGGGTGGGTCGCTGTAGAGGTCACTGTTAAAGGGGCAGGCACTGTAGAGGTCACTCTCGATATCTTTTAATGACACACACACAGTAAAAGAAATAAATTAAATATACCCGGGCGAAGCCGGGTCCTTCAGCTAGTATTATATAAAACCAAGATACAAAACAACAAACAGATAACATCTACAATACAAATGCAATTTACTGTCTATCCTATGTTACGTCCTTGAAGGTGATAAATATGGATAGTGTTTCATAAAGAGCATCTGGAGACTCTTGACATTCATTCTAGGGCAGAAACTGCTAAAGCTTTGTCATTCTTGTAATAAGGAATCCTCCTCAGCTGCCATATCCTAAAGTGCTTTTAACCTTGCATTGATTTCATATCCTCTGCTATACTGTACTGCAACTTGTTTTCCTCAAAATGTTGTCACAGGCAATAAAAATCTCAGATTACAGTAGGTGTGTGTATGTGAATATATATAAAAAAGAAAAAAGAGGCAGCACTCTCCAGTAAAAAAGTGAAAAAAATGAAAGTCTTTATTTACCCATGTGGGATTGCGATGTTTCGGCCCAGACTGAGCCTTTCTCAAGCAGTCATTGGCAATGTGAGTAAAACATTTATACAAAAACTCAAGTGAGCATAATAATTAATCAATCAACTTTACAATCAATCATTAAAAATACAATACAGGTGTGCTGTGAATTTAAAACATAATGCATATTAAAAAAATTCCTGAAGTGCCATTGTGAAGTGCCATCCTATTATAACATGATTAAAATAAACAAATCACACTTAGTGAATAATAGTTACAATATAAAAACCTCAAATGTCAGTTAATCATGTCAGGTGTACATAATATTCATAAACACCCTACCAGGTGTAGCGGAGGATGAAGCCTTTAGTTACACACGGACATGTGGCTCCGTTAGCGTCTATGGGGTTCCAATGCGCATGCCCCAGTAAATGCACGTCACCAGGATACTCAATATGTGCCACGTTTGCGTAACATGCATCCTTTTCACCAAGTATACACATCCCCCATTTTAGAGCAGGGAAACGCCCGCAACCTAATCCTAATATTATCTACTCTCTGTAGTACTACAAGATCATACATAGCACCGTACCGCTCACAACGATATTCAAATAGGTACAATAAGGCTTACTATTTAAACACTATCGGTCCATATCCTCCATTTATCCAACTGGACCACAGGGCTCTCCTGTATGTAGTAACCCATAGCAACCATCTGGCAGCCCAAGGAGTGGGAGCAAGAGAAAGTCTGCCACAAAGTGACACACTTTTCCCCGCTACATGGCAGAGAAGCATGAAATCGGGTCACCATCGGCGATCCGTTCACCCAACTCCAACATATTCCACCCCTATAGGGCTCCATGCACTGGCCATATAGGGTTAACAGTGTATAGCAAGCCAATAGTACCTGAAATTGCCTTATCAACAGTATGATAAAGTATAACAGAGATGTATACATAAATCACAGCAGGGCATAGATATATTTAAAAAGTAACAAAATTATAAGGGCTATAATGCGCATTGGACCTCCCAAATCCAGGAAATAATCCATCATTCTTTCCATAAAGCTTCATCCACCGTTCACTCCGGTAATCATTATCTGTTGTAGGATAAAAAAGAAGAAAAGATATATAAGTAAAACAACATGTATATCTCCTAAGTACTTAATTTCATGTTTGCATATATATATGCCAATATCATACCAATGAATCAACTTAGTATTCTCAGATGAATCACAGCCATACTACAAGGCTATCTGTATATCGGGATCTATAGCAATACGTTTAATTTGTAGTCAACATTAAGACCCTTAGGGGTTAAAGTGCCTAACCTATGAATCCACTGCAATTCTTTTCGAAGTAGCAACTTTGCTCTGTCACACCCCACCCCCCCCACCCCCGTCTCAAAGGGGGTACATGGTCTATAATTCGAAAGCGTAATTGGTTTTCACTATGTTTAAATTCTGTGAAGTGTCTTGAAACTGGCAGATCAAGTCTTTTTTTACGGATGGTATACCTGTGATGGGTCAAACGTATTTTCAAATCCAATGTAGTCTCCCCCACATACCAAAGATCACACGGACATGTGAGGAGATAAATAACAAAATCCGCCCTACATGTCAAAAAGTGCCTTATATTGAATATTTTCCCACTCACAGGATGCGTAAACTCACCACCCTTCAACATAAGCCAGCAGTTTACACATGCCAGGCATGGGTAACAACCCAACTTTCGTGGTGCCAAGTAGGTTTGTGTGGACAACTTAAGTGGTGGAAAGTCCGAGTGTACCAATTGGTCACCTAGACTTTTCGACCTTCTATAAGAAAAAAGAGGTGGAGTACTGAACTCCGGAATGTCTTTGTGGCATTTATGTAGCACTGGCCAGTGATGTCTTATAATATTACCAATTTTAGTAGCGTGTTCTGAGAAGGTAGATACATAATGAATCCTACTCCGTAATCCCTGTTTTTGTCGAGGTTGCAGAGCTGCATCCCTGCCGACCGAGAGAGCCTGTCTCTTTTGTTGCTCCACTAATTTTTTCGGATAACCTCTCTGTGTAAATTTACATGCCATATTATCTAAAGTAACCTGGAGTTGCGTAGGTTCCGACACAATACGTGTAGCTCGTAAGAATTGACTAAACGGTAAGTTCTTAATCATACTTCTTGGATGTCCGCTATGATAATGTAATAGTGAATTCTTATCTGTGGGTTTAACATATAACTTCGTTTTCAAAGTCTGGTCAATTATTGATACATCAGTATCCAAAAATTGTATATTTTTGGTAGAATGCACAAGGGTAAACTTGACATAAGGATCAATGTCGTTCAAAAACTCATGAAAGGAAAACAGTTGCATTAAGGATCCATGCCACAGGAGGAAGACGTCGTCGATGTATCTCCACCACGCCGCTACATGTGCGGCGTGGTGGGAGACAAGGACGACATCCTCCTCCAAATGGAGCATATATATATTAGCATAGGTGCTGAAATGCCTCTATCGTGATCTATTGACGTATAGAGACTCACTATGTCAAATGACGCTAATATCCAGTCCGAGTGGCCAGAGAGATCCAAACCTTGCAACTTCAACAAAAAATCCATAGTGTCTCTAATATAAGACTTAGCCTCAATAGCATATCTGCGCAGAGTCGGACCCCGAAACGATGGGGCGTCCAGGTGGGTCCACCAGTGTCTTATGTATTTTGGGAAGTACATAAATCACTGGTGTAATTGGTTGTTCCACAATGAGAAATTTTTGCACATCACTATTAATCACACCCCCTCTCAAGGCCTCCTGGACTACCAAATTAATACGTCTAGCAATATCAAATTTGGGATCCATGGACACTGGAGTATAAACATTTACATCTGACAATTGCCTCTGGATCTCGGCAACATTTTTATCAGTGTCCATAACAAACCGTCGCTCCACCCTTGTCCGCGGGCTTGACAGTGAGGCTCCTATCCATACGAAGTTGGACAAGGGCCTGGCTCTCATCCACCGTCAGATTAGGGTGCACAAAAGTATTAGTGTCAAAATCAGATCTCAATGCATCTATATCCTTATTCACTGCTGATATAAATGCTTCAATAGCAGGCGATTCAACTACCTGAATGAAAGTACTTTTGTTACCCAATTGGAACAGGTCCAAAGTTAATTCTGATGTTCTACCCTTATCAACAACTATATCATTTTTAAACCACACTTTCAATTTCAATGAACGATATAACCGAAATAAGTCATTATATATATATATATATATATATATATATATATATATAGTGGCGTGCAAACGTTTGGGCAATAGAGACTCACTATGTCAAATGACGCTAATATCCAGTCCGAGTGGCCAGAGAGATCCAAACCTTGCAACTTCAACAAAAAATCCATAGTGTCTCTAATATAAGACTTAGCCTCAATAGCATATCTGCGCAGAGTCGGACCCCGAAACGATGGGGCGTCCAGGTGGGTCCACCAGTGTCTTATGTATTTTGGGAAGTACATAAATCACTGGTGTAATTGGTTGTTCCACAATGAGAAATTTTTGCACATCACTATTAATCACACCCCCTCTCAAGGCCTCCTGGACTACCAAATTAATACGTCTAGCAATATCAAATTTGGGATCCATGGACACTGGAGTATAAACATTTACATCTGACAATTGCCTCTGGATCTCGGCAACATTTTTATCAGTGTCCATAACAACCGTCGCTCCACCCTTGTCCGCGGGCTTGACAGTGAGGCTCCTATCCATACGAAGTTGGACAAGGGCCTGGCTCTCATCCACCGTCAGATTAGGGTGCACAAAAGTATTAGTGTCAAAATCAGATCTCAATGCATCTATATCCTTATTCACTGCTGATATAAATGCTTCAATAGCAGGCGATTCAACTACCTGAATGAAAGTACTTTTGTTACCCAATTGGAACAGGTCCAAAGTTAATTCTGATGTTCTACCCTTATCAACAACTATATCATTTTTAAACCACACTTTCAATTTCAATGAACGATATAACCGAAATAAGTCATTATATATATATATATATATATATATATATATATATATATATATAGTGGCGTGCAAACGTTTGGGCAAGATTACTGTTAAAGAGGCTCTGTCACCCTGTTCTAACCTATGTATATTAATACATAGGTTAATAGGGGCAGTTTTCCTATGAAGGCACATACCTGAATAGCAGAGTATAAAGCAGCGGTTGAGGAGAAATCCTTACTTTAAAAATTATGCTAATGAGCCTCCGGAGCACTGGTTCTTCACCGCCCTACCACCATCCCGGCTCCGAGGCTCGCCCCCCTGCCTAAGTGCACGCCCCTTCGTCGAGTGATTGACAGCGCTAGACCGAATGGCCTGAAAGCCCACGCCTGCGCATTGTAATCGTGCCCGGCACATGCGCAATAGCGCTTGCAGTGCCGAACACTGCAAGCGCTTCCATTCATTTACGCACGTGCCGTCACTTCCGGATTTCAATCTGTCAATCACTCAATGAAGGGGCGTGCACTTAGGCAGGGGGGCGAGCCTCGGAGTCGGGAGGGCGGTGAAGAACCAGTGCTCGGAAGGAAAGAGCCCGCCCCCCGGTGCTCCGAGCATAATTTTTAAAGTAAGGATTTCTCCTCAACCGCTGCTTTATACTCTGCTATTCAAGTATGTGCCTTCATAGGAAAACTGCCCCAGTTAACCTATGTATTAATATACATAGGTTAGAACAGGGTGACAGAGCCTCCTTAAGTTGAAAATAACAAAAATGACAAAAAGCAAAAGGATCCAAAGCAAACGTTTGAGCACCCAGCATGGTTAGTACCTAGTAGCGCCCCTTTGGTAAGTATCACAGCTTGTAAGCACTTTTTGGAACCAGCCAAGAGTCTTTCAATTTTTGTTTGAGGGATTTTCATGCATTTTTCCCTGCAAAAGTTTTCCATTTCTGTGAGATTTCTGTGCTGTTTGGCATGCTCTCAAAAGATTTTCAATGATGTTCGAATCAGGGGACTGTGAGGATCATGCGGATCATGGTAAAACCTACAGCTTAACTGTTCACAATAACAGTAATTGTGACCATGACTTTTGCATATATTTATATATATATATATATATATATATATATATAACAAACAAGAGATCTGAAGTACACATGTATACAGTTTTTGAAGGGACTCGGCAGGGCAGTTGTTCCAAAGATCTTGGAGAATTAACCATACATGTTCTGTGGATGTAGACTTGCTCAAATCCTTCAGATTCAATGATGTTGAGATCAGGTGGGGGCCATATCATCACTTCCAGGACTCCTTGTTCTTCTTTACGCTAAAGATGGCTCTCAATGACATTGGGTTGGATGTTATACATGTCATATGTGTGTTTGGGGTAATTGTCCTGCTGCAGATTACGTTTGGAGCCGAACCTCACTGATGGCAGGGACAAATGAGCAATGATCCCAGTATCAGGCAAACAGCGAAAAATATTTAGCAATTATTGTTTTGTGCAATTGAATGTTTTTTGAACACAAAAAGCTAGAAAAATAGTTGCTTGCCGCTCTTTAATGAAGGACCATCTGCCCATCTAGTAGGAACCTAAGGCCAAGACGTCGTACTGTGGAGACCTACGGGGCTCCTCTTGTTGGTGGACAATGCTTTGCTGGTTTTGTATGTATCAAGCTTTTCTCCAATAGAAGAGACTTACATGGAATCTGACAAACCTGTGAAATCGGAATCTAGACACAGAAAAGTTCCTATGTGCATATGTGCCCTATTCTAATAAAGCAGTGTGGTATTAATACCATGAATAAAAAACACTTTTACTACTTTAGAAGCAAAAAGAGACTATTGTCTCTAAAACCTTTAGCATGTCTAAATACATACAATATTGATAAAAAAAATGTGCATAGATAAAGTTGTGACGTGCAGCTGCTAATGCATTCACTTTATAGGAATATTGATTTTGAAGGAAGAAAAACAAAAATTGTATTTGCAATTATTTATAATGATTCCCATTTTGCAGCTCTTTTGGCATTTACTGTGTCTTGACAGTCTTTAGTGCTTCTGTGTACTCGTCCTTTCCTAAAAGATATCTGACCTTTCTGCAGAAATATCTGCAATGTCTACCATTACACTGTGAATAGGCTGTAAATTCCCCTTTTCTATTCCCTGCATAAAACTCATTCCTCTACTATTTGAAGTTTCCTATTATTTAGTGTTAATGAATAGTCCAATGTCATTTCGGGATATTTTCTGACCTGAAACATTTAATCTTTAGACAGTAAGGAAGGAAAAAAATATATACGGATTTAGATGGCATTTATAAACTATGCAGCTCTATTTTAATCCGGGAACGTGAGTGTGAACAGGACTGATTTGCTTCCGCTTGCAGAGCTGCCTAAAGGGGTGACGGGGTGTGGCCTACCTGCAATGCACTACAATAGGTGGTAATGATGTCATACTACCTATGTTATGTCATCATGGCTGAGCAGCCTGACAGGAATGCCCACCAATATGTAGTATATGTAAATGCAAAAGCCTAGTGTGTAATGAGGCTTCAACCTCTCAACCCCCTAGACAGCTCTGCAAGTGGAGGCAACCAGTCCTATCCACACTCTAGGACAGGTTGCTAGCAGCCATTTTAAATCATTCAGTATTTTTGTCATGGGAAAAACTGTGAGTAATCAGCAACTTGTGTAGGCAGCTTTCTAATGAGATCTGGGGCAAATCTGTGTAAAAATCTGCAAGTAACATATGCAGATTTAGGTGTGGATTTGGTATGGAAATGTAGAAAAAAAATCACACAACAATCTGCATGAAAAATCCACACAGCCATGTGCACATAACCTATGGTTTTATTCATAAACACTTTTTATGGCAATTTTTGGGGCCTGTAAAATTGCCATAAAAGTCTTGCATTGTTTTACAAGATTTTTAGGCGCATCTAGTTTTAGGAAAATCCACTACACCTAGCTTACTGAGGGGATGAGGCTTTTTGGGAAGAGGGCATTAAAAGGGTTGTATCACCTCAGTGAGTTGCATTTATCATGTAGAGAAAGTTAACACAAGGCACTTACTAATTTATTGTTATTATCCTTAATACTTCCTTTGCTGTCTGGATTCATTTTTCCATCACATTATACACCGCTAGTTTCCATGGTTACACACCACCCTGCAATCCATCAATGGTGGTCGTGATTGCACACTGTAGGAAAAAAGTGCTGCCTATCTGGTGGCTGGGACAATGGGTGCTCACATAGGCTGGTGTTTTTTCCTATATTGTGCAAGCACAACCACCACTGATGGATTGCAGGGTAGTATGTAACCATGGAAACAAGCAATGTGTAATGTGATGGAAAAATGAATCCAGCCAGCAAAGGAGGCAATATGGACAATACGTACGTTAGTAACTGCCTAGTATTAACTTTCTCTACGTGATAAATGCCACTTAGTGAAGTAAGACAACCGCTTTAAATATGAGGAAAGCTTAAGATGTGACATTTTGCACCAAAATTGCAAGAAAACAGCCACGCAATAGTTGGTAAAACTTTAGACAAAAGTTTCAAGCACTGCACCCAATTTATCACCCAGGTACTATGATAAATTCATTATTTGCCGGCAGCACATCAACCTTTGGAAGCAGGGATGTGCTGCTGATGAACAAGGAATCAGTATGGGAATGAATGGTCGTAGTAAAGATTGTTCATCCTCATACAGAGATGATGATCACGGCATGTGAATGTAGCTGAACAAGCAAGCAATGAATGGGAATGAACAGTTCGTTCATCATAGTTATATGTATATCAGCCCATAAAAATGGGCCCTAAGTTACGCTGTCTACAGGATTACTAAATCTGCCCTATTGTATGTTGAAATACTTTTCATTTTTATGATTCTCTCTAATGAAGCTGCCTCACTGCAAACATTTATCCCCTATCCCGGCTCATCATGAGAATGGGGACCATGTGTTCAACCATTTGAAAGGAGCGGCAGTCACACATGTGCACTGCTGTTCCAGTCAACTTCATGGGACTTCCAATAGCTAAGCACTTGTATGTGGCTATCTCCAACAGTCCCGTAGAGTTATATTTTGTCATAGGTGGGGCCTGAGTGGTCGGACTCCCACAGATTAGACACTTATTCCATATCCTGTGAAAAGTGGATACATGGAACAACCTCATTAATATCATAAAATAGGTGATGCCATTAAAGGGGTATTCTGGTTTTGCAATTTTCAGCGTCACTTGGCAGGACAACACATTATCACTTACTAACAGTGATTGCTTATCTGTAATTACCTGTCTTCCTGCGTTCCATCACAGTCACGTCATGCTTTCTGCTGTGACTGTGGCAGTGCAGGGAGATGGGGCTTCACTACACTGCCCTATAATAGATCATAATTATGTGGTACTGCCTATGTTATGTTATCATAGCTGAGCAGCCTGAAAGGAAAACCCACCAGTATGTAGTATATGCAAGTACCAAAGCTTATTCTGCTCATTCTCCTGCACCCTGCCTTGTAGACATGATGTCAGCAATGATGCCATGTCTTGGGGCAGGGTTTTTCCATCAGGGTTTCAAGCATGCTTGGATCTGTGATGTCTGAGCTGGGAAGGAAAGAAGAGATAGTGGCCTGATGCTACAGACACTCCCCGTGAGTATTGCACTGGGATGTTAACACATGGCGCAGATCACAGATCGTAATTACGCTGGAGGAGTTCAAATGCCCTCAGAAGCTCATCAACTGACTTATATAATGCTGTAAGGTTGAATGCTGGTGCTACTTTTTTGTGTAACCAAAAAACCCCTTTCTTAAATCAATTTCATAATGTCAGATAAGGTCAGCTGAACTACTCATGTTTAAAGGGGTTTTCTGGGTTCTACTAGGCCACCTTAAAGGGGTTGTCCAATGACGAGGAGGTAAACAATGAAGAGGAGGCAGCGTTGGCACTGCGCACGCCTCCTCTTCAAACAGTTGATCGGCGGGGGTGCCGGGTGTTGGACCCCCGCCGATCTGATATTGATGACCTATCCTGAGGATAGGTTATCAATAAATATAACATGGACAACCCCTTTAATTACACAGTACACATATGTAGGAGAAAATATGTAATATACTTACCTTTCTGAAGTTGTATGGATTAGCCTTCCAGAAACCCAGCCTGGACTATGGAGAATGCACCACTTATGCTATGGACTGGGCCAGAACTATTACTTTCCATTGCTGCATATGAGGTTGATTCAGGAGTTTGCACATGCACCAAAGAGAGGAATAGTTTGAGTCCCATCTATAGCCCAGGCCGTAAACTTGGTAAAGGACGTCGACAGAAGTTGGATTTTCAGAACTGAAACACTTTGTGTCCAGGTTCTCTGGAGGTCAATCCATGCAACTTCAAAACGGTAAGTATATTACAAACTTTCTCACATAAACCTTTATATTTAAACTATGGAAACAATGACAGTGACACAATCGCCCCATCTGATGCTGCTGGGCCTGAAAGTTCTGTATTGAAAGTGTGTATGGCGCAAAGGTATTTATCCCGCTTTTACTTATTTTTCCTAGAATTATTGTTGTATGCTTATTATTTTTCAAGCTACAACTGTCTTTGGCACAGTCAAAGGCCGTATGGGACATAAGCTCTAACAATCTGCTAACAAAAAATACTTTGCCTGGCATGTCAAAGCTTTGTTTCATGTTCTGGATAGAATAGCAAAGCACATTTGAATCCTGCTGAATGCTGGAGCCAATTATCAAAAGTTTCTCACAAAGCGCCAAAACTGATTTGTAGCATTTAAAGGGATATTCTACTTTGATAATTTTTTTTGCATTTGTCTCATCTTAAATTTATGCATTTATGATCAATATGTTAAACCCTTATGCTACGTGGACATGGGCAAAATCTTCTGCTGATTCAGAGGTGGAAAATGGGCATTTTACACTGCACATGTATTATACAGTATTTCGACTAGGTTCTCACTCTATGATACACATGTTGCAGGGATGCATGACATGTCTTTATGGGGTTCTAACACTGTTCTTATGCTGTGCTATATGTAGAGTCAGGGGCGTTGCTAGGGTCTCAAAAGATTCGGGGCCCAAGCCCCAATGAATATGGCGCAATTCTCTAAGTCAACCCCTGCTATACAGGAGAACATACCTCACATCCAGGGCCTCCCAGGTGACGTCTCCTCTGATGTAGATCTTCTCTGTCGTCTTCTCTATTTGGTTCGTACAACTTCTTTCAGCCGCGCCTCGTCTCTGCAGAGTGTCACACACAAACATCTTAGCTTATCACATTTCTTCATCTCCCAACCTGGAGTCCAAACAGCCTTATCCTGCTGCTGGCTGTGCTCCCCAATACCCCAACATACTATCTTACAGAAATATCAGTGCCCCCATAGTAATAGTGCTCCTCAAAGCCCCACCAATAGTAATTCCCATCCAGAATGCCCTCATTAGTAATACTGTCCCTACAGTGCCCCCAATAGGAATAATGCTCCACAAGAATGCCTCCATTACTAGAAGAGCCCTCCAGTATTAATAATGCCCTTACAGAGCGCCTGTAAGAAATAAGGCCCCACTATTGTGCCCCCAGTGGTAATTAAGCTCTCTACAGACCCCTCCGTAGTAATAAGATCCCCCATAGTGCTTTTAGTAGAAATAAGGTGGATCTATAAGTAGTAATAAGAATGTCTAATGTCCCCTGGATTTATAATACCCCTACAGTGCCCCAGTATTCATATCGCCCCCTCCTGTTATAATGCTCGCCCTGAAGTGCCCCCAGTATTTATACTGCCCCCTACTGTTATAATGCCCCCTGCAGTTATATTCCTCTCTTTAGTGCCCTCTGCAATGATGATTCCTCAGCCCCTCCACCATACAGTCCCATGTAAATAAAATTATTTTCCCTCCCTCCGCCGTAGAGTCCCATGTAAATAAATTCACTCCCCTCCCTTCAGCCCTTCCAATCTTACAGTCCAGGGTAAATAACATCACTCCCTCCGCAGCCGCCCTTAACATACAGTCGCATGAAAATAACATCACCCCCTCCCACAGCCCCCTCCAACGTTCAGTTCCATGTAAATAATATCACTGTCTCCCTCAGCCCCCTCCAAAATTCACTCCCATGAAATAACATCACTCCCTCCCACAGCCCCCTCCAACACAGTCCCATGTTAATAGCATCACCCATTGAACATTCAGTCACATGTAAATAACATTCCTTTCTTCAGCCCTAACATACAGTCCCAGTTAAATAACTACAACTCCCAGCATTACTCTGTCTTTCCCTTCACTTACCTCTCCTTATAGCAGACCTCAGCAGAGCTTCTTCCCCTAGACTTTTTTTCACTGTGGAGCCTCTCCTGCACTGGTCATATGATGACATGTGACCAGTGACATCATCGAAGGTCCTTATCAGCTACTGCACCGATCACATGACCTGTGATGTCACCACAGGTCCTACACCTCGGTGCAGTGCTTTAGATTTGATTGTATTGCCGTCCTGAGGATAGCAATGCAATTGTATCTAGCTGGCAAGCAGGACATTCGGGGCCTGGGAGGAAACATCAGGGGCCAAGGCCCCGAATGTTTTAGCCTAGCAAGGCCCCTGTAGAGCAGCTTATGAATCATAGCCTTGGGGGTAGTTAAAGGGGCTGAGGGTTTCCTATATTGATGACCTATCCTTAGATTGGTGGGAGTCCAACTCCAGGCACCCCTGCTGATCACATCTGCACCTTCTGAAATTAAAAGTTTGGTGTCAATAAATTATTATCTCTGGACAGGATGTAGGAACTACTTTGTCTGTTTTCCTGCTTATTAGATATGTTGCACTATTTATGTTGAGAGTCTTGTTTATATTTTTGTTTTTTGAGAAAGATCAAGCATTTGCAGAACGGAACATCCTCTCCTCTATAGAACTGTCCTATAGACTCTATAGACTGTGACAAGAATAGGACATGATGTTTTTTTTTTTTTTGTGGGGCCACAGAACATCTTTTCGAGCCCCATTGAAGTGAATGAGTTCTCATCCAAACCACAAAAATTGCAGATCAGATTCAGACCAAAAATACTTTTGTGTAAATGAACCATAATGCAGACAGGCAATCTATTATGCATGCCTTTGGTATAGCTTTTTTAAGTATATTTTTCTGGCAAATCTGGGGGCCTTTGTCAGGCCCCAGATGTCAAGAAAACCCAAGATCACTCAAGGATCCAGTTGTCATTGGCTGACAGAGAGTCCAAGAGGGAGCCACTCCCTCTTACAAATCCCTTAGATGCCTTGGTTGCTACTGACTGAGGCATAAGGGGTGGCATAAGGTGTAAATGGTTAATATCAAAGGTTTGTTTGATATAGCCATTACAGTGAGAGCACACCTTCTGTGTGTGTACTAGTTTCTATTCATTGAACCCCAACCTGACACTGTAAGGGTTAATTCCCCTTTGCTGTGTGTTTAGCTGTTTGACTAGTGAGCTCATCAACTCTCCTATTTATGCTGGGCTGTTTGTTTTACTTGCTTGCTAGGCCCTGCATGCTATAATCTGTCTGTTTACTGGCTTCTGCCTGTTTCCTGGATCCTGATCTCTGTCACATGACCTGACCTGTGCCTTTATACAGTATTGACCCTGAGCTACCTGCCCTGACCACTGGACTGTTTCACTGATTCACATGTACTCTGTCTGCCCTGACCACTGCGTCTTTCATGCCTTTGTGTAATGCCTGTTCCGTCGGTCAGCAGTCAACCACACTGCGACTATTCCAAGAGGTAGAAGCCTGGTGGCTCCCTTGCAGCGAATGCCAGATCTCTATAGAGGGGTTAAAGGGTGAAAACCAGGGAACTGCCAGAATAATGAGCTCAGGGCTAGCCCAAAGTCAAACCAGTTGTGGGTCCACACTCACTGCCGGTAACAGATCACAGCAGTTCTCTTTTAAGGCAGCTGGCACGTGTACCAACAAATAACTTCAAGGTCAGTGCCTATTAGCCTTATAATCCTCATTTTCTACACTCCCTCTGCAGCAGACTGTGTGCTGACATCTGGAAGGTAAAAGAGTCATGCTACTGCTGTAGGTATTTTCCAGAACATTAGCTATAATGTTAAATCACACCACCTGCATTTCTGTTTGTATAAAGTACAATCTGTTTGATTATATGGACATCATTAGGATGTTTGCGAATGTTACATCACATATGGTCGGTTTATTTTGTAGAACTGCATGAAAATAGGAACCAGTTTGAATTAAATGTAACCAAGAGAACACACGGTTCACAAAGTAGCTGGACTGAGATGGATGTATTACTTAAAGGGAACCTGTCTTGTTGAACATGGTGTCTGCACTGCAGGCAACATGTTATAGAGCACTGGATGCTGAGAAGATTGATATATACATTTGTGGGTAAAATTTCAGCATGATTTGTAATTAATTTAAATCACTCATCGTATACAGTAGTAGATGACAATCTCTTTCTAACAAAGCTAGAACCAGCCCTGGAACTCATATTGAGCCAGAGATCTCCACATTCCTTGCTTCAATTGCTGTGCTAGATTTATGTCACGCTGACAGCTGGAGGTGCGTGTCTTTTCTCAGGAGGTCTGTCCTTTTTGAGGGAGCATGTACTTTCTCCTGCGGCATTTTACCTGTGACTGTCATAGTTTCTATAAGTAGATATGGATGGTGGCAGTTGAAGTATGGAACTGAGCATGTGCGACCACCTGTGGATATGCACATTTCTCTACAGATTGTTCATAAGGGAGAGCCACTTTAATGAAGTTAAGATGATATCTCTCAACTTGTTTTTCCTGATGAATTATACTAAAATAAAATTTAATGGTGGCAAAATCTCTAAATATTCCAATATTTTACAGTTGTTGCTTATTGTTTTATCATTATGTGATTGTCTCTGGTGGAGGAGAGCAGTGCAAAGTTACGAAATAAGTGCTGTCAATTATGGGCATTATTGCTAGTACTGCTTGAGGGGACATTACTAAAGCGTGGCTGGCAGTATTATAAAAAGTACTGTGGATAACTGCAGGTGTGTTGTAGTAAGCACTGGGCTATTATAGGAAATATGTGACTGGCACCCTTTGGGCTCTGTTTAGACAATTGTTTTGGGGGGCATAGTTTAAAATATAGTGAAATACTATATATACATTTTATTTGGGCAAACACAGTATATTTAAATTATGTATATATTGTATATAGAGATGAGCGAGCACTAAAATGCTCGGGTGCTCGTTATTCGAGAAGAACTTTTCCCGATGCTCGGGTGCTCGTTTCGAGTAACGAACCCCATTGAAGTCAATGGGAGACTCGAGCATTTTTTTGCAGGGGACCAAGGCTCTGCCTAGGGAAGGCTGGGTGAAAACCTGGAAACATCAGAAAATGATGGAAACACCACGGAAATGGACAGGAAACAGCAGGGGCAGCATGCATGGATGCCTCTTAGGCTGCCTAATCCCACCATTACCCCAAATTCTCCTGCAACAGCCTGGTGGTTACCCTCATGGCAATTGTGCTCACCCAGACCAAGAAAGGCGAGGCACATGCCCATCACATGTTAGGGAAGCACCCAACTAGGTGCAAAGAAAAATTGTTTAGAGAGAGGGCCTTTAGGTGGACCTCCGGAAAAATTGTTTGCAGAGAGGGCCTGTAGGGGGCCCTTCAGAAAAATAGTTTAAAGAGAGGGCCTGTAGGTGGACCTCCGGAAAAATTGTGGTAAAAGAGTGCCAGTTGGACCTCTAAAAAATTGCGTTTTTTGGGTTAGCGTTAGACAAAGACGACAAGGAGGAGGAGGAGGAGGAGGAGTAGAGAAGAGGAATCGGATACATAAGTAATGTTAATCTTTAGCTGCTTTCCCCCGGAGGAGAATGAATTCCGGTGAAATCCAGGCTTTGTTCATTTTAATAAGCGTCAGCCTGTCAGCGCTGTCAGTACGCTTATCGGTAATGACACCACCAGCTGCACTGAATACCCGCTCTGACAACACGCTAGCGGCAGGGCAGGCCAGCACCTCCAAGGCGAACAGCGCCAGTTAAGGCCACGTGTCCAGCTTTGAAACCCAGTAGTTGTATGGAGCAGAGTGATCGGTCCAGACGTTGGTATGGTCAGCTAGGTACTCCTTCACCATCTTTCTTTAAAGCTCACCCCTACTCTGCCGAGACTGGGGACAGGTGACAGTGTCTTGCTGGGGTGACATAAAACTGGCAAAGGCCTTGGAGAGGCCTTTGCCTGGACAAGCTGCCTGCTAGCCTCCTCTCCCCCACTACTTGGCCCACAGAACCACGCCCTCTGCCGCTAGCGGCGTCAGATGGGAAGGATTGTTTCAGCTTGTGCACCAGGGCCTGTTGATATTGATTCACTCTCATACTCCTTTCCTCTACAGGGATGAGAGTGGAAAGCTTCTGCTTGTACCGTGCGTCCAGGAGAGTGAACACCCAGTAATCGGTGTTTCAAACGCGAGGGTCACGGGATAGGCAGCCTAACATGAAGTCTGCCATGTGCGCCAGAGTCCCAACATGCAAGAATTCCCTCTCCTCACTGGCCTGACTCTCCATTTCCTCCACCTCCTCCTCCTCCAAGTCCTCCTCTTCAGCCCATACACGCTCAAGAGTTAAGAAGGACTAAGCACTGGTACCCTCTTCTGTCTTGCCGACATTCTCCTCCTCTTCCTCCTCATTCCCCCCTCCTCCAATATGCGCTGAGAAACAGACCGGAGGGTGCTCTGGCTATCAAGCGACGTATCTTCCTCCACCGTCTCTTGTGACAAGCGCAAAGCATCCGACTTCATGCTGAGCAGTGAGTTTTTCAACAGGCAAAGCAGCAGGATGGTGAGGCTGATAATGGTGGCATCGCCGCTGACCATCTGTGTTGACTCCTCAAAGTTGGTCAACACCTGGCAGATATCAGACATCCACGTCCACTCCTCATTGTAGACTTGAGGAATCTGAGTGACCTGACTACCAGTTCTGGTGGAAGATGACATCTGGCAGTCTACAATCGCTCTGCGCTGTTGGTAAACTCTAGATAACATGTTTAATATCGAATTCCATCTTGTGGGCATGTCGCACAACAGTCGGTGAGCAGGCAGTTGTAGGCGGCGCTGCGCTGCCCTGAGAGTGGCAGCATCTGTGGTCGACTTGCGGAAATGCGCACAGATGTGTCGCACCCTGGTGAGCAAATCAGACAAATTGGGGTATGTCTTGAGGAACCGCTGAACTATTAGATTGAACACGTGGGCCAGGCATGGCACATGTGTCAGTCTGCCGAGTTGCAGAGCCGCCACCAGGTTACGCCCATTGTCACACACAACCATGCCTGGCTTGAGGTTCAGCGGTGCCAGCCACAGATCGGTCTGCGCCGTGATGCCCTGTAACAGCTCTTGGGCGGTGTGCCTTTTGTCACCTAAGCTCAGCAGTTTGAGCACCGCCTGCTGGCGCTTACCCACGGCACTGCTGCTGCGCCTAGAACTACCGACTGAAGGCGCAATGCCCACTGATGGTAATTCGGAGGAGGGGGTGGAGGAGGAGGTGGAGGAGGAGGAGGGGTCGGAGGAGGAGGCATAGTACGTCTGAGAGACCGTGACCGAGGTAGGCCCCACAATCCTCGGTGTGGGCAGTACATGAGCGGCCCCAGGGTCAGTCTTGGTCCCAGCCTCCACCAACTTAACCCAATGTGTCGTCAATGATATATAGTGTCCCTGCCCGGCAGCACCTGTCCACGTGTCCATGGTTAGGTGGACCTTCTCAGAAACAGCATTGGTCAGGGCACGGATGATGTTCTGTGTCACGTGCTGGTGTAGGGATGGGACGGCACATCGGGCTGGGGACCGAATACCAAGGGGCAGCCACCGCCATGAGATTGCGAAAGGCCTCGGTCTCTACCAGCCTATAGGGCAGCATCTCCAGGCTCAGCAATTTGGAGATGTGGACGTTGAGGGCTTGGGCATGTGGGTAGGTGGAACTGTATTTCCTCTTGCGCTCCAGCGTCTGCTGTAAAGACAGCTGAACGCTGCGCTGGGACACATTGGTGGACGCTGTGGAGGATCGTGGAGGCGAAGGTGTGGTTTTCCGGCGGGAGGCGCTCGTGGCGAGGTCCTGGGCAGAGGGTTGACTAGCAGAGGCAGCGAATGACACAGGGGAAGGAGCAGTGGTGGGACCCGCAGGAGGTGAACGGCCTTGGTTCCATTGAGTGGGGTGTTTAGCACTCATATGCCTGCGCATGCTGGTGGTGGTTAGGCTAGTAGTGGTGGCACCCCTGCTGATCCTGGTGTGGCACAGGTTGCACACCACAGTCCGTCGGTCATCCTCACTTTCTTTAAAGAACCTCCAGACTTGTGAACATCTAGGCCTCGCCACGGGAGCTTCACTACGTGAAACAGTTGCTGCTGATGCACCAGCTCTGGCCCTGCTTCTCCCTTTGGCCACACCACTGCCTCTTCCAACCTGTTCTGGTGCAGCACTCGCCTCCGCCTCAGAAGCACTGTCTTCACTCGGCATATCAACCCAGCTTGGTTCAGTCATCTCGTCATCCTCCGATTCCTCAGTCTGCTCCCCCCTCGGACTTCCTGCCCTGACAACAACTTCACCACTGTCTGACAACCGTGTCTCCTCATCGTCCGACACCTCTTTGCACACTTCTTCCACTAAGTCAACAATGTCATCATCATCACCCACAGACTGCGACAGTTGGAAAACTTGGGCATCGGGAAAGAGGTCAGCAGCAACCTGAGAAGTGGTTTGTGACTCTGGGAAAAGTCCAGAAAACAGTTCCTGAGAGTATGCCGGATCGCATTCCAAATTTTCCTGGGAGGGGGCAGACTGGGGGGAAGGAGGTTGAGGTGGAGGAGCCAGAGGAGTGCTCTCTTGGGTAACGTGGGTGGACTGCGTGGAAGACTGACTGGTGGACAAATTACTTGAAGCATTGTCCGCAATCCACGACATCACCTTTTCGCACTGTTGTGGTTTCAACAGTCCTCTACCACGTGTCCCTGTAAGTTGAGACATGAAGCTAGGCAGTGTAGCTCTGCGGCGTTCCCCTGCTCCCTCATCAGCAGGTACTGTCTCACCCTCCCCTGCAGTAATTGAATGCCCAAGCCCACGTCCTCGTCCTCGACCCTTAGCCCTGGGGTTCAACATTTTCTGTATATAAGTGTATTATATGTACAAAAAAAAAATGAGCCTGCTGTACTGAAACCCACAAACTTGTTCAATCTGAACAAGAAAATATATAGGTGGATAAGTTAGAGCAAAATTACGTATGTTATTACGTACCGTGCAGTATGGAGCAATTACACGGAAACTATTAGATTAGGCAGACTTGGTCTGCTTAAGTACAACCCAGACAAATGTCGCACAGAGATTTTTGTAATGTAGCTGTATAAGTGAGAGCAAAATACCTTTTTTTAATTAAGTGACGTACAGAATGTGTCACTTGGACAGAAAATACGGATTGTGCTTTGTATATAGGAGGATAAGTTAGAGCTAAATTACATATGTTATTACGTACCGTGCAGTGTGGAGCAATTACATGGAAACTATTAGATTAGGCAGACTTGGTCTGCTTAAGTACAACCCAGACAAATGTCGCACAGAGATTTTTGTAATGTAGCTGTATAAGTGAGAGCAAAAGACCTTTTTTTAATTACGTGACGTACAGAATGTGTCACCTGGACAGAAAATACGGATTGTGCTTTGTATATAGGTGGAAAAGTTGGAGCTATGTATAACGTATGTTATTATGTACTGTGCAGTATGGAGCAATTACACTGAAACTATTAGATTAGGCAGACTTGGTCTGCTTAATTGCAACCGAGATAAATGTCGCACAGAGATTTTTGTAATGTAGCTGTATCAGTGAGAGCAAAAGACCTTTTTCAATTATATGACATATAGAATGTGTCACCTGGACAGAAAATACGGATTGTGCTTTGTGGTGACTGGACAGCTGAACTGTGACACACAGAATGGTTCCACACAGCTGTATGAAATGGATTTGTATCACTAAGATAAAACAACAAAAAAACTATTTTTTTAAATATTTTTTATATATATATATATTTTTACCCACAAACTGAAACCCACAAACTTGTTCAATCTGAACAAGAAAATATATAGGTGGATAAGTTAGAGCAAAATTACGTATGTTATTACGTACCGTGCAGTATGGAGCAATTACACGGAAACTATTAGATTAGGCAGACTTGGTCTGCTTAAGTACAACCCAGACAAATGTCGCACAGAGATTTTTGTAATGTAGCTGTATAAGTGAGAGCAAAATACCTTTTTTTAATTAAGTGACGTACAGAATGTGTCACTTGGACAGAAAATACGGATTGTGCTTTGTATATAGGAGGATAAGTTAGAGCTAAATTACATATGTTATTACGTACCGTGCAGTGTGGAGCAATTACACGGAAACTATTAGATTAGGCAGACTTGGTCTGCTTAAGTACAACCCAGACAAATGTCGCACAGAGATTTTTGTAATGTAGCTGTATCAGTGAGAGCAAAAGACCTTTTTTAATTAAGTGATGTACAGAATGTGTCACTTGGACAGAAAATACGGATTGTGCTTTGTATATAGGTGGATAAGTTAGAGCTAAATTACGTATGTTATTACGTACCGTGCAGTATGAAGCAATTACGCTGAAACTATTAGATTAGACAGACTTGGTCTTCTTAATTGCAACCCAGATAAATGTCGCACAGAGATTTTTGTAATGTAGCTGTATCAGTGAGAGCAAAAGACCTTTTTCAATTACGTGACGTACAGAATGTGTCACCTGGACAGAAAATACAGATTGTGCTTTGTGGTGACTGGAAAGCTGAACTGTGACACACAGAATAGTTCCACACAGCTGTATGAAATGGATTTGTATCACTGAGATAAAACAACAAAAAAACTATTTTTTTTAATATTTTTTTTTATATATATATTTTTTTAACGTGACGTGCAGAAAATATCAGAAAGCAAACTCAGCCCCTGCTTACTGTGGCTATTTTGACTGCAACCCAGACAAATGTCGCACAGAGATTTTTCTAATGTAGCTGTATCAGTGAAAGCAAAAGACCGTATTTGATTACGTGACGTACAGTATGGGTCTCCTGGACAGAAAATACGGATTGTGGTTTGTGGTGAGTGGACAGCTGAACTGTGACACACAGAATGGTTCCACACTGCTGTATGAAATGGATTTGTATCACTGAGATAAAACAATAAAAAAAAAGTGTTATATATGGCGATAGCTGCACTACTAGTGCCAGCCAGCCCAGCCAGGAGACAAAAAAAAATGTCTTGTAGCCCTTAGAAGGGCTGTTGGGTTCTTTTGAGATCACTTTTGCTTAACAGAGAACTAAATCCAGGCCCTAACACTCTCCCTGAAACGCAGCAGATCTGTCCCTTATGACATCCAGACAGAATCTGAGCCGAGCCCCGCGGGCAGTCACTAGTATATTCCAGGGTCACCTGATCAGGCCAGCCAACCCCTGCTATCGACATGTAAGGGCCCCACGTGATGCTGGGTGTACCGCAGAGTCTCCTGGCTTGTGATTGGCTGAGTTTATAGGCGCCAAAAATTCAAAATGCTGGAGATGCCATTTCCTCGAGCATGGCGAGATACTCGTCCAAGCAGCGAGCACTTACGAGTACCCTAATACTCGAACGAGCACCAAGCTCGGACGAGCATGCTCACTCATCTCTAATTGTATATGATGCTTTTATCTGTGCTCCATTGTCCATTGGAACAGTATGGCATAATTATTTGACCACTGTATAGTGCTGGTATTTGTATACAAAAGGTGCAATTTATTTCTGTGAGAGACTGTCAGAATAGAGCAAAAGATTGCTGTGGGTTTGAATGTGGTAAAACAATAAAAAAAAAAAGCAAGACTAGTGCGGAGGACCAGAGCAGGGTGCTGGAGTAGTGGGGGAAAAAAAGGAATAGGTAATGTGTATTTAATTGTTTTATCACATTCCCCTTCCCTCTCTTGGGCAATTCTGTTGTTCAACCTAGAGAACCCCTTTACATGATTTTCTGGCAACACATTTTTTTTAAAAATTGGATAGATATGTTTCATTTTAAAGCAGTTTCTAACAAATAAATCTTTCTTAAAGGGGTTGACCCACTCAAGACATTGGTGGCATATAACTAAGATATACCATCAATGTAAGATGGGTGCTGGTCCCACCTTCTGTTCACTGCAATGAGAGTTTCAAAAATATCTAAGTGCATGTTTGGGTATTTTCAGAAGCCCCATAGCGATGAACACAGAGCAAGCATAGCCAACTTTTCACCATTATGAGACTGCCTAAAATAGCTGAGCCAGTTCTTGACTATTTTTGGAACTTCCAAAGTAGTGGACAGAGGGTGACAACAATTGCACGGCTGCTCCTTGTTCACTTCTAGAGATAGAAGCATGTCCTAAATGTGGGAACCACACCTATCTGACATTGATGGTATATTATAGCAATATGCCATCAGTGTTCCAAATGGGAATACCCCTTTAAGAATGGTGATACTATCCCCCACTGAGGAAACCCATTGGCTGTGCATTACATTTTGGGCATGGCTTGGAAATGTAAATCTGACGCTACAGAGAATAGTCTAGAATATTGCAGGATTTCAAAAAGATGCAAGGATACTTATAAGGATGGATATAAGTTGAAAATCATTACAAATAAGACAATGGTTGAAAAAGGTTGTGAAGTTTATGGCTTCCTCTGTGGGTAACTATGTTCATAAAGCTCAATGTATGAGACTGCACGATAATATAACCATAATATATATTAAAAAGGTGATATTTAGATGAGGTTCCTATAAAATTGACTCAATCATTACACCTACAAACTGATATGTATGTTATAAGCATTTGCTCCAAAGACATACGTGACAGATTTAGTTCAGAATTTAGAACTGAAAACCTGTTCCATAATGCACAATGGAATTGTTCCTGCAGCATGCACATGGATATTTGCAAATCTCATCCCAATGTCTGCAACAAATCTGCTGTTTGTGAATATATTGGTGAAGACATTGATTCATCTCTAAAATAAAATAAGAACCAAATAAATGTAAAGGATTCTGTACATGAAATCTAATGCTGTTTTTCTGCTTCTTACAGGTAAGTGCAGCATCCTTGTAATTCTGAATGGTTAAGGTAAGGGTAAATGACAGCATGCATTATCTATAGCTGGATGTCATTCATTTCTACCAACATGGTTGTGAAAAAGACCTTCCTGCATGGAACTAATACAGTATAAGTCTCAAAACTTTAATTTATTTTCTACAATTTTTTTACAATTTATGTAGTTACAGTAATTTGTTTTTTTTTACTGGAGGTGGCTACAAATTGTTTTAATTGTAATTTAATTGAAAGAAGTCTTCTATTCTTTGTAGCATTATGAACTGAGACTAGATTACGTGTGCATTTATGTGTATGTACAGTTTCCTTAAAGGGGTTGTCCAGGATTTTATTACTGATGGCCACACACCCTGTACCCCTCCGATTGGCTGTTTCAGAGCAGCTCCAACACCAGAAGTCAGTGCTAGAAATACACAGCCCTGTCCATTGTGTAGTGGATGGAGCTGGTCAATGTATTACTGCTCCTATTCACATCAATGGGAGCAGCACTGCAGTAACTAGCTTTACCCAAGTGCCAACTTCCAGTGCTGGAGCTACTCTGAAACAGCTGATTGGTAGGGGTGATCAGACATTGTTGGCCAGGATAGCTAAAGGGTCATGGGCCCTGGTGCATGAGTTCAACTTGCGCCCCCTTCCCTCAGTGCTTTATGGCCAGGGGCATGGAAGCACATAGCGTTCCTGCTGCCTGAGGCAAAAATTGAAATAGAACCCCACCCCCCACTCCCCATGCCAAATTCTTGATCTTCTCTCCAGTCAGAGGTGTTACTTGACCAGCATGCGCTTTCTATAATACTGGTGTCTTCTTATGCGCCACAAGGGTCTTTGTGCCCCCTCAGGCTCCTGGGCCGGGTAGCGACTGCTACCTCTGCACCCCCTATTGTTGGCCTATCCTGAGGAAAAGTCATCAGTAGTAAAAATCCTGGAAGTCCCTTTAACATGATTCTGTCTGCTATATTATGACTCTCTTATTTTTGACTTACATGGAAATTTGCATGCACTGAATAAGCTGTGTTCATGGTCTACTGGTCTACAATAAAAGCTATTAAGATTTTACATTTATATTACGTGAGGGTTTTTATCTCTGGTAAATTAGATGATGTACTGTACAAAGCAGTTAATTCGTGTTTGATAGAAATGCGCCTTCTGTACTAAAAGCTTCTTATTTCTGATGGTAGGTTTGAGGTTGATGTTCCGCATGTCTATTTGACCTTGTGTGAAAATGGCTGAATTAATTCTTCTAGAGTAGAAGAGTTTTTACAAGCAAACGTGTTGTGCTGTGATTTAATGACATCTCTTAGGAGTCTGTCCTTTTAAATGAGTTCAATACAAATATGAACATTTTAGTTCCATGTTTGCATTTTAAACTATTTTTTCCCTGTTATCATCGTTTTCAATGTTTGAAATGTTTGAAATAATGACAAAACTGAGCTAAACCATTACTTAAAAAATTATAGAAATATGTATGGTAATGCAAATTGTTGTCTACGATGACCTCCAAAAGGAAGAATTCTCTAGAATAGGTCATTGTTTGCTTATAGGGGATGTGAAGTATCAAGATATTGATGACCGATCCTCAGAATAGGTCATCAATATCACATCGGTGGGGGGCTGACTCCCTGCACCACCACTGATCAGCTGTTTGAAGGGGTTGCTAAACTTGTACAAGTGGTGCATCCTCTTCAATGTTTACATGCATGTTATCTGGATTATTGTGGTGTTACAGAGTAATTGAAACTTGAATGAGACTACCAGATACATAATCGAGACGTCATGCACATAAATATTATAGAGGACACAGAACTTGCACAAGCATTATGACCTCTTCAAAGAGCTGTATTAATATATTTTTGGACTTCTTTATTTCTATGGGACAGCAAAAAAAATGCAGACAGCACACAGTGTCATCCATGCAGCCTTTCCACAAATTATAGAACATGTCCTATCCTTGTCTGTTTTGCGGACAAGAATAGGCATTTCTACAGTAGGGTCAGCACAAAGTACGGGATGCACATAGCCATTTTCTGTACTGCAGATCTGCAGGCTGCAAACCGCAAAACGGCAAAGGCTGCATACACGGCACGTTACAGGGAGAGAACTGTAGCAGAAAAGGCATGCGCCTGCAGCTATGATAAGAAGAGAGCTGCAACATAAAGAACAAACCCCTAAGCTATGACAGGGAGAGAGCTGCAGCAGAAACTAAACACCCCTTGAGAAAAAAAAAAAAAACCCGAGCTACCAGCCTGAAATAAATCTAGCAGAACAATTGGAGCAATGAATGGGGAGATGTCTGGATCCATGTGAGGTACAGGACTCGTTCCAGCTTTGTTAGGCTCCTTTCACACTTGTGTTGTTCTTTTCCGGTATTGAGAGGCATTTAGTCCTCATGCACATGGAAAGAGATCTATTCTGGATGCATGAAGATGTCTTCCATTCTGGCAGCATTCCATTCCATTCCGCTGCGTCATAAAAACGGAAAAAAAAGGATCCAATACTTTTCCGTTTTGATTTCACACAACTGCATCCTAATGGAATGGATGCATCCTGATGTGCAAAATCAAAACTGATCCGTTTAAATGCGCAAGTGTTTCCAAGCGACTGGTGACAATAACATCTTTGGAGAGAGCGATAACTGACCTAGATCTATCCGCTTGGATTCAAGCAGGGATCACATTGGTGGCACAGATAATGGGGGACACAATGATACACCCATTCGAGACATTACAACACACCTTTTCACTCCCACATGGGGAACTACTTAAGAATCCGACACATTGTTAACCCCATTGTTAACAAGGGGCATTTATGATATTTTGGATGATAAAAATGTCTTTGCTAAGACCTCTCCTATATTGGCATGGGAGGCGGACTTAAAACAAACTTTTGAGGAGAGAGATTGGAAAGGTGCCATAAGATTTCTGTCAACCTTTTTTAAATGTACGACACATTATGAAGTGGGTATAAAAACACTTCTTAGATGGTACTTCACTCCTTACAGACTGCATAGGATGTATCCAGGAGTATCTGATCGCTGTTGGAGGAAATGTGGTCAAGAGGGTACTTTGCTACACATCTTATGGACGTGCCCAAAACTGGAGAAATACTGGAGGGAGGTTTTCAAGTTAATGTCAGGGATATTTAAATATACTATTTCTCCAAACCCCGCTATGGGTCTATTATTTCTTGGCATGTACCGTTTTAATCCGTCTATGAGACCTTTAATGGGACACATTGTGTGGAATGCCAAATTGGTAATTACAAGTCACTGGAAAAACTAGACCCCCCAAAAATAGAGGAGGTATTCTTGAATCTGAACACCACATGTCGTTATGAACATCTATTACCAGCTAATATTATTAATAGACAGAGGGTGCAGGAGTGCTGGGCGGTGTGGAAAAATTATAATAAATATTCCCCTTGACAATTTACATACAAATAGGTGTTTATTAATACATGCTCCCTGGTATACTACAGCAGGGTACCTAGAGAGCTTTGTTTTTGTTACTCTTTGTTACTTCTGTTATACCAGTGTGTTTTCTGTCTGATAATTGTCTGATAATTGTAATATTGAATATCATGTATCATGTAGGTGCATTCAAACTGATGCCATGATACACTGTCACTGCTGGATTTTTACTGCAACCTGATTCTACTGTTTTGTTAATTACAACTGCAGTAAGGTGGCTGCGTCCACATTTTGATGTCTTATGTATTGGAAACTAAAATTAATAAAAACATTGAAATATAAATGTGCAAGTGTGAAAGTAGCCTTAGAAAGAAATTGTCATGTACTGTACGATATCTGATTTTCATGTTTTACATTAAATATTAATCCCTTTAATATTAAAACAATCTATTCTGGCAATAAAAGAGGTATGGAATCCTAATATACAAAAACATGAAGTGTGAACAGAACCTTACTACTATCTCATTTAATCATATCTTTAAAAATCTATTTCCCATTAAAGAGTATCTGTATATCAGTATATGTACATGTAACAAGATTTTATCAGTGAGTGTTCAGATATTAATGTCCCACCTATCAATAAAATGAAGGAGAAGAGGTGCTTATCTGAGTGCCCCTTCAACTGTGATTGCTTCTCCGTGGCTCTCGTCATAGAGGCAGGATTAGCGGAATATGGTCTCACGGACTTTAACAAACCCATATTCAGCAAGCCAGGATAGAAGATCATAGCCAGCACTCGGCTGAGTGCTTCTGCCGCTTCAGTTCTGTGGTTGTGGGGGGTCATAGGACCTGAATCCCCACCAATCAAAAGTTTTGACATGTCAGCATATACAGTATGTAGCAAATTTTATGAAAGTAAATATTAAAATATTCCTTGTGGCTCAATACCATGAATCATATATCAAAGTGATTCATGAGCTACTGAAGATTGGGGAACTCTGCCTAACAGTCTAAAAGTTGAGTCTTATTAAATAACTATTGAGTGGAAAATGATGATATTATTATAAAATTCAGTAAAATTAGCTAATTAGCTATTAATACAAGGAGAAAATGTACAGATAGACTATTATAGGGCGAACGTTTAAGCTTGGAGCGGTTTATAGTGCAATCTGTGCTCCGAGCCTTAGAAGCAGCCAAGCTTACTCACCAGAGAGCTAACAAAGATAAACTGCTGGCGTTTTCGCCATTTCAGACACATGGTAGAGCCATTTCTCTATATATTGACTACTAAATGATGCCAGAGAATATCTATTTCTCCGCCATGATTATGTGGGCATTTTGCAGTGACTGCAGTTCAATAACAGCAGGACATTAAGTTAAGATTATGGGAATTTCTGCATGATTTCATTGAAAAGCATAAAACGTTAAAGCTTTGTTTGTAATTAAAGATGTGAAATATAACATCTAAGTTTGCTCCTATTGGGAGAAAGTCATAATATTACTGAAGCTTATTCCGGGAAACTGCATCACATACACTTTAATGAATGCAGTCTGCCTATACACCCACCATGTTGATTGTACATCAACTACAAACGCCTCAATTAAAACAGAAATTATGCAATCACATGCAGTATAGTAATTTGCCATTAAATGATTGTGACTTCTTGCTCTATTAGACATGCTTTAATGCCAGGTAATATATTCTGAAATCCAAACATTGTAAATTATTTTTATGTTATTGACTTCAGTGAGCTTAAAACAGTATTTTATAAGCTATTGCTACAATAAACCATTTAATTCCCTGTATATTAGAAAAATATCTATTGTTAATATATTCAGGGTCTTCAATAGCTAGCCCACTAAATTTGAGCCCAGTTTAATTCTTGCTGATCTGTGAATCCATTTACCATCTATCCAGCATTAGAATACACATGGCAGTTTATGTCCTAACATGTTGTTGCTTCATTAATACATTCATCAAATGGGAATTTATATAATTCATAGTATTAACCCTTGACAAGTCTATTCCAAGACCAGTCATTGTCATGTCCCACAAGCCTATCAGTGGGCAATATTTAACATCCTAGTACTGATATATTTATTGAGCTAAAGTGTGTTCACCTATTTTAACAGGTACTTTTTTTACACATTCTTGAAAAAAGGAACAGTACTCGGTATCACAATGCTATGGTAAATGGCCAGTGTTATGGAAGCAGAAGTCGGTTCGCTGTGTCACTTAAACAGATTTGACTTGGGGGCTACTCCTAAGGGAGTTTTCCAAGAAGCCTGCCTGGTCTTCAACCTTTCACCCCTGTACAGAGATCTAGTCTAAGCTACAGAGGGACAAACCAAGGTCAGGACAGAATACATTCAATCCAATTTATGGACCAAAGGTCAGGATGGGAAGCACAGGTTGAAGACAGAAATCAGGCAGAGATCATGTCAGGTAGCAAAAGGGTAAAATTCGGGTAGATGTTGGAGACAGGAGATCAGAACGTGTCCAGCAAACCTTCACATGGAATTACTAAATTAGAACACAATATTGCTCAGGCAATTTTCCATAGAGGAAAGCACTGTAAATAGCCCGGGACAGATAGTTTAGATTAGGGTGTATGTGCTGGCCCTTTAAGAGTTAGAGAATGTTGTGCACCTTACAGGAAAAAGAGTGTTGCAGGCAGGAAGCAGGCCTCAGCCTGCATGGAGTGAATGGAGTGGCACTACTCAGGATAATCTGTTTTTTCCAGATTATCACTGCTGGGTCTGGAATACAGGACCTGCTGTATGGGAAGTAAAATTAAAAGTAAGAAATTTTAGATACACAGATGGAGCAATTCAAAACTTGCCTCACTGTGATATCACATCACAAAAGCCATTGAAAAAGTCAATTAAAAGCTTCTTGATGTTGTTTTTTAGTAATTACTAAATAAATAATAATTTTGCTGTAATCCTTAAAAAACCTCATACAATGCACTGGTGTACCGTATATAAAGATGTGCTCTTGCGAGCAGAGCCCTCATTCCTCTTGTTGTAAATATTGACATGTCTGTTGCTATGTTACAATATGTTATGATAGTCTGTACATGAACCCCTGAATTGTAAAGCGCTGCGGAATATGTTGGCGCTATATAAATAAAGATTGTTATTATTACATGTATCTGTAGATACCAGTACATTATGCATGGAAAGAATACTATTGTGAATTTTAGTCAGAGAAAATCCTTCCATTGACTACAATGGTTTCTGCCTTCCCTACAGCAAGTCCTAGGTTCAACACCTGGCAGAGACCAGCTGTAAATAGTAATAAAGGGCCCACCCCCCTTCATATCAGAGTGTTGGCACTCCATAGAGAAGAGTAAGGACTCCGCCCCATAACAACTGCATGGTCTTCCTCCATTGAAGTCATACCATCGAGGATGTGTGCATGTTCTAGTGTCCATGGGGAGCAGGGTGATATTGGCAGACATGGACTTCCAGAATCTACTTGATTTGGAAGATAGGTACAAACCTGACATATTTCATATTTCACTTCATGGTATATGTTTCATGTTCATGTTCAATTGTACTGAATTGCGTCATGCCACTTTCTTCCTGGTCTGTATTAAGATGCAAAATTTTTGTTATGACTTATGAGTGGGTGTAGGTTGCCCAGAGGGCAGCGATACACATATTCTCAATTTTATGAAATACGTTAAACATAACTTATACTTTATCTGCATGCCATTGTATAGCACATATAGATATTTGCAAACTAGTTATGCTGAAAATGTTGCTAAATGAGCACATATTTCTTCACATCCTTCTTTCTTTTTTCATTGTTTATTACATCAGATTTGTGATTTTCTACAAGCAATTTTCTGCACATCTGCTCAGACCCGCAATTATCAATCTCAAGCCTTGAAGAAGATGTTGTTCTTTACCAATACTCATCCCTAAATCCTTAACATAATTGAGTATAAATCAGATTGTATCCCAGAGCCATGCAAATGTACTATTGATTGAATATATCTACATATTCAATCTTTGTAAGATGAGTTTCCAATGATCCCTACAATACATCACTCTGGGTCAGGAAGATCACTTTCACCTTGCTATCAAGTACTGTAAGAAAGTGAAATCCTTTTTATAACCATGGTGTAATAGACATTGCTCCTGAAATTGTAACACAAATGTAACCTGCATGCTTTCTTGAAAGGCCACTGGTATCATTCACCATCTATAAGACTATATTGCGTTCAGTTATCTTAGAGGTGGATAGCATCATGCTGGCGCTGTGTATGAAATATTGCTTATTGAATTACATTTTATTGATGCCTGTTTGTGTGTTGGAGGGAAGAAAAGCAAGGAATATACAGTATTGGTAGGAATAGAGCAAGCACATGTTTCGGGGTTAACGTCCGTAACCTTCACATTCATGCTTTATGGCTTTATGCTACAATGATCAGAGCTGATGTAGGCAGTAATAGTAGCAAAATACACAGTGATATGATTTCAGATGTTTATGTAGCGTGCCTGCTCACTCTTCCTTATACAAAATCAATACCACTTGGAGATGACACACTGTCCTTTCAGATTACTGCAGTTGCTTTTTAATTGACATTCAGAGCAGAGTCGTTCTCAATGTTTGCTTCCTCTAATTTTAATGTATCAATTCTCACTATGCATTAAAATCATACAGTTGCACTTGACGTCTGACATTTGTGTTGTTCCACAAAATAATGGCAGCTGCTGGGCATGTGTATATGATTAGCAGATGCCCATGGAAAGGCAGTGGAATCTGTTGAAGTATAGCAAATTATTACAGTACTTAGGTTAACTACTATGTTTTCTGTCTGAATGAGATGCAAACAAAATAACTTTATAAAACTAGTGCTGAGACCTCTTTCATTTCCTGACAGTTGTCTCGCTTAAGCTCTTGCCTGTTAGCAGTCATGAATCAGTCTTCCTTGGGGACATATAATGTCTTGAAGTAGGACAACACTGGAAAACATTTACCCATGGAGTCACACGGTTTTATGACCTTGAGGATAAAGATAAAGAGAGCAGTTTAGTGAATGTATACCTTAGATGATAAAATGTTCTGCTACATGTCTTTCAATTAACTCTTCTAAGATAGTCTGTACTGCATTAATACATCATGCAGTTGGTAATTGCGTAGAAGTATATTTAAAACATGTCAGGAAATAGGACACAACTGACAAGGCAGTTTAGAAAAGAGAACACGAACACACAAAGGCCTGATTCTGATGTCTGTATTAAAAAAAGCTTTTTAATTTGCTGTAAGGTCCGTTTTTCTGTGAAGAAGTCTAAATGAACAAATTACATGTTTTACAGAATCTGTTGAGTATTAGAGCATGTGATATTAGGCGAATTGTAAAACTTACTATGCAAACTGCGTAAAACATATAATGGAATTAAATAGGAAATAAAAAAAATATAAATGTTCCTATTATTTTGGAAAGGTTTTACTTGATTGATTAGCTCTATTTCAAACTTTCCAGGGTATCAGGGCCGGACTGGACGTCTGGCACTTCTGGCAAATGCCAGAAGGCCTGCAGCCTATCAGAGGCCGGCTCAGGCGGCGCGGTGACGTCATCGCGCCGCCTGAGCCATACAGCGCGGGACACAGGCCGGAAGAGGCCTGCATCGCTGCCAGCACCATGGAGGTAAGTATAAGTGTTAATTTTTTTTTTTATTGTAGCATGGACCAGAGCTCTATTGGGGGCACTGGGGGCATTTTTACTGGAACATGGGGCATTTTTACTGGCACTGGGGGCATTTTTACTGGCACTGGGGGCATTTTTACTGGCACTGGGGGCATTTTTACTGGCAATGGAGGCATTTTTACTGGCACATGGGGGCACTGGGGGCATTTTTACTGGCACATGGGGGCATTTTTACTGGCACATGGGGCCCTGGGGGCATTTTTACTGGCACTGGGGGCATTTTTACTGGCACAGTGGGGCACTGGGGGCATTTTTACTGGCACTGGGGGCATTTTTACTGGCAATGGGGGCATTTTTACTGGCACATGGGGGCACTGGGGGCATTTTTACTTGCACTGGGGGCATTT
This sequence comes from Rhinella marina, assembly GCA_900303285.1. NCBI lineage: Eukaryota > Metazoa > Chordata > Amphibia > Anura > Bufonidae > Rhinella > Rhinella marina. Next base: position 17,394 of record ONZH01023724.1, on the reverse strand, counting down.
TTAATGGCACATGGGGACACTGGGGGCATTTTTACTGGCACTGGGGCATTTTACTGGCACATGGGGGCACTGGGGGCATTTTTACTGGCACATGGGGGCATTTGTACTGGCACATAGGGGCATTTTTACTGGCACATGGGGCACTGGGTGCATTTTTACTGGCACTGGGGGCATTTTTACTGGCACATGGGGGCATTTTTACTGGCACATGGGGGCACTGGGGGCATTTTTACTGGCACTGGGGGCATTTTTACTGGCACATGGGGCCCTGGGGGCATTTTTACTGGCCCTGGGGGCATTTTTCTGGCACATGGGGGCACTGGGGGCATTTCTTACTGGCGCATGGGGGCACTGGGGGCATTTCTTACTGGCACATGATTTTGGGGGGAAACTTCTGGCGCATTATTGGGACATTTCTTACTGGCACATAATTTGGGGGGCATCTATGGGTGGGAGCACTTCTTACTGGCACATTATTGGGGTGAAATTTTGGGTGCACTTCTTACTGGCACATTGAAAGCTTTATTATTTCTGGGGCACAGTGGGGACATTAGTACTGTTGGGGGCACTATTACTAACAAGAGCACTCTGGCAGAGAATTATTAGTTGGGACTTTGGGAGCACTATTACTGTGGGGGGCACTATTACTGTGGGGAGCACTATTACTGTGGGGAGCACTATTACTGTGGGGAGCACTATTACTGTGGGGGTCACTATTACTGTGGGGGGCACCCGGCACAGTATCAGCGCAGTTATTTCTGGGGAACGTTATGTTCACACTATTACGGGACACTATTTGCTGGGCACAGTTATTTTAGGACACTGTGTGCCAATAATTATTGAAGGGCACTATCTGTGTGGTACTAGTGGCACAGTACTGGGGGTGGTAGGATGATTTGTCCAGAAGACGGGAGGATGATGGAAAAGTAGTAAACTAAGATTTTTTTTCTGTCAAACTGCAGAGATGAGCAATGGCTGAAAAATGGCGTCTGGTCTGAAAGGAGAAGATGAGGAAAGAGAAGATCTATATTAGAGGAGACGTCACTGGATGTAAGAGGTATGGGGCGCTGTATTATACTAGATGTAAGAGGTATGGGGCGCTGTATTATACTGGATGTAAGAGATATGAGGCGCTGTATTATACTAGGTGTACGAGGTATGGGGCGCTGTATTATACTGGATGTACGAGGTATGGGGCGCTGTATTATACTGGATGTATGAGGTATGGGGCGCTGTATTATACTGGATGTACGAGGTATGAGGCACTGTATTATACTGGATGTAAGAGATGTGGGGTGCTATATTATACTGGATGTAAGAGGTATGAGGCGCTGTATTATACTGGATGTAAGAGGTATGGGGCACTGTATTATACTGGATGTAAGAGGTATGAGGCGCTGTATTATACTGGATGTAAGAGGAATGGGGCGCTGTATTATACTGGATGTAAGAGGTATGGGGCGCTGTATTATACTGGATGTAAGAGGTATGAGGCTGTATTATACTGGATGTAAGAGGTATGGGGCGCTGTATTATACTGGATGTACGAGGTATGGGGCGCTGTATTATACTGGATGTAAAAAGGTATGGGGCGCTGTATTATACTGGATGTACGAGGTATGGGGCGCTGTATTATACTGGATGTAAGAGGTATGGGGCGCTGTATTATACTGGATGTAAGAGGTATGAGGCGCTGTATTATACTGGATGTAAGAGGTATGGGGCGCTGTATTATACTGGATGTACGAGGTATGGGGCGCTGTATTATACTGGATGTAAAAAGGTATGGGGCGCTGTATTATACTGGATGTAAGAGGTATGAGGCTGTATTATACTGGATGTAAGAGGTATGGGGCGCTGTATTATACTGGATGTACGAGGTATGGGGCGCTGTATTATACTGGATGTAAAAAGGTATGGGGCGCTGTATTATACTGGATGTACGAGGTATGGGGCGCTGTATTATACTGGATGTAAGAGGTATGGGGCGCTGTATTATACTGGATGTAAGAGGTATGAGGCGCTGTATTATACTGGATGTAAGAGGTATGGGGCGCTGTATTATACTGGATGTACCAGGTATGAGGTGCTGTATTATACTGGATGTAAGAGGTATGAGGTGCTGTATTATACTGGATGTAAGAGGTATGGGGCGCTGTATTATACTGGATGTAAGAGGTATGGGGCGCTGTATTAGGCTACATTCACACGAACATTGCGTTTTGCAGTCTGCAAATTGCGGATCCGCAAAAAAAGGATGATGTTCCGTATGGCATCCGTTTTTTTTTGCAGATCCACTGTAACAATTCCTATCCTTGTCCGCAAATGGACCAAAATAGGAATGGACATACAGATGCCGACAGCACACAGTGTTCATTGAAGTGAATGGGTCCGCATCTGAGCCGCAAAATATGCAGATCGGAGGCCGCAAAAACAACTGTGGTGTGAATGTAGCCTTACCCAGTATGTTCTGTAGTGATATACGTAATGTTAGGAGAAAAAAGCTTAGTTTACACAGGGTGATGTGCGCCCGACAGATTGCATCTTTTGTACAAACAAAAAGATCCAATCAGCCGACGAACGGGCGTTTTGCTCGTTCGTCGGCTGATTAGGGCCACTTTTACACAGGCCGATTATCGGCACTAGCGTTCCTAGGAATGCTTTTTCGGCCGATAATCGGCCCCTGTAAAAGGACCTTTACACATCAATCTGTGTAATAGGGCCACTGATGAACTGAAAGACTTTTGACATGTCACAGAGACATATCAAAAGTTTTGATCAGCCCGGGTCTGAGTTCTAGACCCGTACCCTATCAGGAGATATAGCTTTTCCATCTCTCTCTGCAGGGGGCGGTTTATTTACCTTGTTTGGTGTGGTTTACGTTTATTAAATTATTATATTTTAAAAAATTTTAGGGCCTCTAAAACGGTTGGCTGTGACTTTAAAAAGTCGAGGCATGTGGGCCTCTTTGATTTCAAAATGCCAGGGCTGAATTTAAGTCCCAGTCCGGCCCTGGAGGGTATCAAATTACAATATTTTATATTGTTTCTTCTTCTCACTACTGGCTAACATGGTACCAATCCTTTTTCTTTTGGTCAACGTTTAGGGATAGAACTAGAGAAGGATTCAGGAAAAACTGTTTAGGGCAAATTATTGTCTGTTCAATCATCTGTTCTCCATATCATCCCCAACATCCATTTGACTGCCATTACCATCATCCATATGTTCCATCATCTGACTATCATCACATGCTATTCTAGTCATCTATTGGTGAGTTTCTATTGTCTTGCTTTTTTATCACTTGCTAGTGTTGACACATAAATAAAGCAAGGCAAATAAATTAAAGGTCATTTGTTCAAATACATAGTTACATAGTAACTTACATGTGTACTAAGTCCAATATTTCCTATTAAATTGACATAAAAATGGCATCTAATTCTTTTTTGAATTCTGTCATTGTATAACAACTTTTGGGATACGGCATTCCAAAGTTTAATAATTCTGACTGTGAAGAATCAGTTTCTATGTGGTGATAAGCTAAGTTATATGGCCTATCTGTAGTAGAGTAATCGCACAACAACAATTTTGATAGACTGATCAAAGACCACGAGAACCGTGGTCAAAAACACAATAGCAGGTCTGTACTGTATATAATCACATAAAAAATGTAATTAAGCTATCAAAGGTGCGTTAGTAGTGTAATAATAATGATATTCATCCATGCAGTATACTCTTCTAAGGCTACTTTCACATTAGCGTTTTTGCTGGATCCGGCAGGGCTCTGCAAAAATGCTTCCATTACCGATAATACAACCATCTGCATCCATTATGAACGGATCCGTTTGTGTTGTCTTTAACATAGCCAAGACAGATCTGTCATGAACTCTATTGAAAGTCAATGGGGGACAGATCCATTTTCTATTGTGGCGGATTGTGTCAGAGAAAACAGATCCGTCTTTGACTTGCATTGTGGGTCATGACGGATCTGCCTTGCTCCGCATCCAATGACAGAAAGAAAACCGCTGCTTGCTGCGGTTTGCTCTCCAGTATGGGAAAACAACCAAATGGAACCTAATACATTTTGGAGTATTCCGTTCTGTTCAGTTACGTTTTGTCCCCATTGACAATGAATGGCGATGAAATGGAAGCATTTTTTTCTGGTATTGAGACTCTATGACAGATCTCAATATTAGAAAATAGAAACGATAGTGTGACAATAACCTAAATTGGGAAACCTTTGGGAAACATATAAAAACCAAATATAACTAAATTTGTTGTTCTTAGAAATTTCATACTAGGAAAAGGAGTTAAATGAAACTATCATGATTCTGTTTAAAATGTATTATTTGCCATTTAAAGTAGATCAAACAGCCTTAAGAAAGTAATGGAGCATTTTAGATATTATTGTTATTTAAAAGATGCCTTATTCCTTATAGTGTGCTTTTTTTACATTAGGAACTTTATTATTATTGTTTCACTAAGCATTTAAAAAATGTTGTAGGTCTCCAGTGGGAAACTTTAAGATGCTGTTACATAGTAATTTGTAAAATTGTTACTGGGAGACTGATACTAAACATAAAAGATTTTGCGTGACTTTAAAAATAATAGGTTTCCATTCTAAATAGAGAGCAGTCAAGTCCAAATTACCTGACTGTGCTGCTGTAATACTGTGTAATATGTATATTGAATTATTTAAAACTAAATAAAGTATAGGGAATATTTATTAATGCATTACACCATTTTTTACCTAGGACTCCAAAAGTCACTGTGCATGTTGAAAAATGCTAGCATTCCACTGGTCCAGTATTCAAAAAGGAAAGGTCTCCCACTATAGTGTTAGGCCCCTTTCACACGAGCGAGTTTTCCGTGCGGGTGCAATGCGTGACGTGAACGCATAGCACCCGAACTGAATCCTGACCCATTCATTTGAATGGGTCTGTGTACATGAGCGTTTTTTTTCACGCATCACTTCTGCATTGCGTGAAAATCGCAGCATGTTCTATATTTTGTGTTTTTCACGCAGCCCTGGCCCCTTAGAAGTGAATGGGGCTGCGTGAAAAACGCATTGCATCCGCAAGCAAGTGCGGATGCAATGCGTTTTTCACTGATGGTTGCGAAGAGATGTTGTTTGTAAACCTTCAGTTTTTTATCACGCGCGTGAAAAACGCATCAAAACGCATCGCACCCGCGCGGAAAAAACTGAACAACTAAACGCAATCGCAGACAAAACTGACTGAACTTGCTTGCAAAATGGTGCGAGTTTTCCTGAACGCACCCTGAATGCATCCAGACCTAATCCGTGACGCTCGTGTGAAAGGGGCCTTAGGCCTCTTTCACACGAGCGTCGCGGATTTGGTTCGGATGCGTTCAGGGTGTGCTCAGGGAAACTCGCACCATTTTGCAAGTAAGTTCAGTGAGTTTTGTCTGCGATTGCGTTCAGTTTTTTTCGCGTGGCTGCGATGCATTTTGATACGTTTTTCACGCGTGTGATAAAAAACTGAAGGTTTACAAACAACATCTCTTAGCAACCATTAGTGATAAACGCATTTCATCCGCACTTGCTTCAGGATGCAATGCGTTTTTCACGCAGCCCCATTCACTTCTATGGGGCTAGGGCTGCGTGAAAAATGCAGAATATAGAACATGCTGCGATTTTCACGCAACGCAGAACTGATGAAAAAACGCTCATTGAAATGAATGGGTCAGGATTTAGTGCGGGTGCTATGCGTTCACGTCACGCATTGCACCCGCACGGAAAACTCGCTCGTGTGAAAGAGGCCTTAAAGGGGTTGTCCCACTAAGACAACTTATGCCCTATCTGCTGGAGTCTCCGTTGATTATGAGAAAGGGGCATTTTCTGCTATCCATTTGAATAGAGCAGCAGGCATACATGCATGTCTGCCACTAAATTCAAAGGTCCCTGTTCTTGTGACCAGAATGGAGGTTTGAAGACCAGGCATTTATCGAGAATGAACTGATTGTTCCCCATAATTGCCTGCTTTGTCAGCCCATGTAAAGGGACTTTTAAGGTGGATTTACATGGCCTGATTTTCAGGCAGATTATCAGGAATCACTCATTCCCAACACTCTGCTGTGTAAATTTGTCGCCGATCGCCCACTGAATAAGCGAAACATTTGTTCATCAGGTGATCCTGTCATTCATGAAGGCACATCAATCATAATTTCTGGGCAGCATATCCTGCTATCTAAATAATGATCTGCTGCCCAGAAACAATGATTCTGTATGGGAATGAGGGATTGCAATAGTGATCCCTAGCCTTTATACTGTGAAGGAGATTGCTACATGAAAATGCAGTAGTCTCCTTCAGTGAACGAACAGCCAACAGTTAGGGAAGGATTGCTTCCTTCCCAACAATCGGCTGTAACACCGGGATGTGTGAACCTGCCTTTAGTAAAGACTGATAGGAGTCAAACTGCATTTTTTTTGCCTACAGTACATAAGTCAACACTGACATCTGTCAAAGTTGAGCTTCTCACATAAAATCTACATAGATCCCAAGCAATGAATCTGGCCACAATGGTGGATACAATATCTTTCAGTCTATCCTTTGTGGCTCTGGAGATTAGTGGTATGGGCATCCTATTCGTAGTAAGCATTATTGTCGCTACTGGTGAGAGAATTGAAGTCAAACAAATTGACTTTGATCTGAATTTCAGGAAAATTTTGATTAGTCACAAAGCCAAATTTCCTCGTGCTTAGTGATAACGAATCAATTTTCCCTGAAATGGCCATAAAAAAACAAAATACTAAAAAAATAAATACTCACCTTATCCATATGATCGTGGCCATCTTGAATGAAGATACTGCACAAAATCTTGTGTGTGGTGACATATGATGTCACCACGCTGGCCAGCATGATGACATCATCATGTCACCACGCAAGATTTTGTGCAGTGTTTTCAACCAAGATGGCCGCGACAGTGATCATATGGATAAGATGAGTATATTTTTTTACCCTGATTAACCCCTGAAAGGCCTAAATGGTAGCCTTATATGCCGCGATCAGCAATGAACGTGGCATCTGAGGGGTTCAATGACGGGGGACGGTGCGATCGCTGTTCCCCATCATTGAACCTGCTAGATACAAAGGAATGCTCTTCATGACAAAGTAATTCATCACAAATCAAATTTTCCATAACATCGCTCATCTCTCATTGTCGCTGACTGGATAGAAGGGGAGATTTTCCAACTTATGTTACTAAGAAGTCACCTTTGGAGTTCTGGTAACGTGTGTTCATTTTATCAGACAAGCAAAGACTTCTCCACCCCCAAAAAACAAGTTTTCAATTGATGTCTACTCTAAACTACTGAGTTGTTTAGTCATTTTTAGAAGAACCGTTAACAAATGTTTTTCATTTAGAATTTTCTATGAAAATCTTAGAGATACATTTTAATAAATCAATACACTCTTTACAACATTGCTTTTGATAATTTATGGATATGTTTGCCGTCAGGTTCACCAAGGAATATCTTGTACTGAGCAAAAATATGAGAAAGAAATAAGTTGCCCATAAAATAAAAGGCAATTTGTATTATGTTTATGCATTTTTTTCTAATGTTAGGTAATTCTTGATTCATTTTCCCTAGATTTGAACATAGCAAGAAACATCAATAGCAGCATTTGGTTTTCTTTTATAGACTTTCATTACAAATGTTATTCGTAATACTAAGGCTACTTTCACACGAATGTTGTGTTTTACGGTCCGCAAATTGCGGATCCACCAAAAAAAACGGATGACGTCCATATGGCATCCGTTTTTTTTGCGGATCCACTGTAACAATGCCTATCCTTGTCCACAAAACGGACAAGAATAGAACATGTTCTATTTTTTTTGTGGGGCTATGGAATGGACATACGGATGCGGATAGCACATGTCAGCATTTTTTGCGGCCCCGTAGAAATGAATGGGTCCGTATTTCATCAGCAAAAAATGCGGATCGGAGCCCGCAAAAAATATGTGTGAAAGAGGCCTAAAAGAATGTAATTCTTGTGCTACAAAGAGAAATGATAGGTTTCTTCAGGTAACACAAATATTTGCTACATAGTGCTACCAAACATCAATTCAAGAAAATAATGGCATAATAAGACATCATGTCTTATAATTTTTATATATACCATATATACCACTACTCACAGCTACATGCAGTAAATGTCTTCTACCTCAAAACCTTAAAATAAAAACCTTAATTTACAATTCCTGCTAATCTATCATGAGAAAATGTCTTGATAGTCTGATACTATTAACTTTCAAAGCTATATTGGTGTTTAGTCTATCAATGGTTCAGTTCATCCACGGAATGCAGAAATCTGAAAACAGTGAGAAACTAAACAGAAAAAAAAAGTATAATACAAGGCAGCAAGGTTTTTCATTTATACCATGGTTAAGCTGTATTATATAAAACAAAAACCTTCTTTAAGGCTTCATTCACACGACCGTTTTTTGTTTCCGTGTCCGTTCCGTTTATTTGCGGACTGTACGCGAAACCATTCATTTCAATGGGTCCGCAAAAAAAACGGAAGGTACTCCGTATGCATTCCTTTTCCGTATGTCTGCATTTCGGTTCCGCAAAAAAGATAGAACATGTCCTATTCTTGTCCGTTTTGCTGACAAGGATAGGCATTGTTACAATGGATCCGCAAAAAAAACTGAAAAATGGATGCCATACGGAACATTATCCGTTTTTTTTGCGGATCCGCAATTTGCAGACCGCAAAACACATACGGTTATGTGAATGAAGCCTAAAGGACCACTCCAGTCAAAAATACAAAATCTGCCATCACTTAGTATTTATATATGTTCCCTACTTTTACATTGTTCAGGCTTTTTGCTTCATTTCATTTCCTGTTACTACATATTTTCCCCGTTGCAACACTAAGTGGCTGCTATCTTCATGACTCCAAGGCCATATAGTGAGTCAGCTGCATAGCTTTTACCTCTCAGTACCTGCATCTCAATGGGCAGCCACTTAGTGTTGCCATTAAGATTTTTAGAAGAAAAAAATCATCACATTGGGCATGTAAGCATTCAACATCAGGTCTGCACAAAAAAGGCAACTAACCAAGAACCAAAAAATGGGGAGAGTTGCCTGTGGGTCTATGTGTGTTCAGATAAGGCGTTTTCTTGCCCCCAACGTCTTTGTCTAGGTCATGATGTGTAGCGGAAGCTACCTTTAATTTTGTTTTGAATGTGCGTTGCATGGAGGAGATTAAATTTTGCCAAATTTTCCTAGTCCACCTTTAGTCCAGGGTAGCTAATCTAGAAATACCCTAATATTACAGCAACACATCATTATTGTTTCATTATCTGCCGCAGATACCATGTGCAGTAGTCTTCTGCATCCTCAATTGCATTTGTATTGTTTAGGGTCCCCATTGGATGACTAATGCCCCTTTCACACGAGCGGGAGACTCGCATGTCTCCCGCAACGCATCTACAGGGCTGGACTCGGCACTGACTGGATCGCATATAACGCTATGCGATCCCTGTCAGTGCCGAGTCCAGCCCTGTAGATGCGTTGTGGGAGACATGCGAGTCTCCCGCTCATGTGAAAGGGGCATAAAGGCACAAAGGCAGTTACTCTAAATGAAATTTCATTAAATATACAGAGGCCACAATGGTATCAGCATCAACATGAAAATATTTAGAAGCAACGTATAAAGGATGCTTTTAACCTTTGCACTACCTGAAGTGAAAGGTTACATATTGTCCTACATCTCCTCAAATTGTATATGTAGAAAGTGCCTCTTTGGTCATGGACGGTACAAAGTTCTCAATTTGCCTCTTCTATGATTCACCAAGGCTAAGACACAAATATGTTTCTTTGTTTTTTTACAGACGCCTGGCCTATAGAACACTACGTATACTGTATTGGTTACATCTAGAGATGAGCGAGCATACTCGTCTGAGCTTGGTGCTCATTCGAGTATTAGGGTACTCATAAGTACTCGCAGCTCGGACGAGTATCTCGCCATACTTGAGGAAATGGCAACTTCCGCATCGTGCTTTTTTGGCGCCTATAAACAAAGCCAATCACAAGCCAGGAGACTCTACAGTACACCCAGCATCACGTGGGGCCCTTACATGTCGATAGCAGGGGTTGGCTGGCCTGATCAGGTGACCCTGGAATATACTAGTGACTGGCCGCGGCGCTCGGCTCAGATGCCGTCTGGATGTCGTTAGGGATAGAGCTGCTGCCTTTCAGGGACAGTGTTAGGGCCTGAATTTAGTTCTCAGTTAGGCAGGAATCACCCACAAAGAACCCAACAGCCCTTCTAAGGGCTAGAAGAATTTTTTTTTTGTCTCCTGGCTTGGCTGGCTGGCTGGCACTAGTAGTGCAGCTATCGCCATATCTAACCCTGTTTTTTTTTTATTGTTCTATCTCAGTGATACAAATCCATTGCACACAGCAGTGTGGAACCATTCTGTGTGTCACAGTTCAGCACTGACTCACTCCAATCCATATATACTGTCCAGGTGACACTTTCTGTACGTCACAGAATACAACCAAGTCATTTGCTACCAATATCATCTACAGCTTGATTCAGAAAACTCTCTGTGCGACATTTGTCTGGGTCGCAGACTAAATAGTCACCGTTAACAGGGTGTCAGTCAGTCCTACCATAGTTCCTGCACTTCACGTTCCCAAAAAAACAAAATATTAAAAAAAAATTATTTTTTCAGTTGTTTTAGCTCAGTGATACAAATCCATTTTACTCAGCTGCGTGTAACCTTTCTGTGTGTCACAGTTCAGTACACTAGCTCCCATCCGTATATACTGTCCAGGTGACACTTTCTGTACCTCACAGAATACAACCAAGTCATTTGCTACCAATATAATCTACAGCTTGATCCAGAAAACTCTCTGTGCGACATTTGTCTGGGTCGCAGACTAAATAGCCACTGTTAACAGGGTGTCAGTGAGTTCTACCATAGTTCCTGCACGTCACGTTCCCAAAAAAACAAAATATAAAAAAAAAATTAGTTTTTCAGTTGTTTTAGCTCAGTGATACAAATCCATTTTACTCAGCTGTGTGTAACCTTTCTGTGTGTCACAGTTCAGCACATTCGCTCCAATCCGTATATACTGTCCAGGTGACACTTTCTGTACGTCACAGAATACAACCAAGTCATTTGCTACCAATATCATCTACAGCTTGATCCAGAAAACTCTCTGTGCGACATTTGTCTGGGTCGCAGACTAAATAGCCACCGTTAACAGGGTGTCAGTGAGTTCTACCATAGTTCCTGCACGTCACGTTCCCAAAAAAACAAAATTAAAAAAAAATATAAAAAAACAAATCTAAAAAAAAAAATTAGTTTTTCAGTTGTTTTAGCTCAGTGATACAAATCCATTTTACTCAGCTGTGTGTAACCTTTCTGTGTGTCACAGTTCAGCACATTCGCTCCGATCCGTATATACTGTCCAGGTGACACTTTCTGTACGTCACAGAATACAACCAAGTCATTTGCTACCTATATCATCTACCGCTTGATCCAGAAAATTCTCTGTGCGACATTTGTCTGGGTCGCAGACTAAATAGCCACCGTTAACAGGGTGTCAGTCAGTTCTACCATAGTTCCTGCACGTCACGTTCCCAAAAAAACAAAATATAAAAAAAAAAATTATTTTTTCAGTTGTTTTAGTTCAGTGATACAAATCCATTTTACTCAGCTGTGTGTAACCTTTCTGTGTGTCACAGTTCAGCACATTCGCTCCGATCCGTATATACTGTCCAGGTGACACTTTCTGTACCTCACAGAATACAACCAAGTCATTTGCTACCTATATCATCTACCGCTTGATCCAGAAAATTCTCTGTGCGACATTTGTCTGGGTCGCAGACTAAATAGCCACCGTTAACAGGGTGTCAGTCAGTTCTACCATAGTTCCTGCACGTCACGTTCCCAAAAAAACAAAATATAAAAAAAAAAATTATTTTTTCAGTTGTTTTAGTTCAGTGATACAAATCCATTTTACTCAGCTGTGTGTAACCTTTCTGTGTGTCACAGTTCAGCACATTCGCTCCGATCCGTATATACTGTCCAGGTGACACTTTCTGTACATCACAGAATACAACCAAGTCATTTGCTACCAATATCATCTACCGCTTGATCCAGAAAATTCTCTGTGCGACATTTGTCTGGGTCGCAGACTAAATAGCCACCGTTAACAGGGTGTCAGTGAGTTCTACCATAGTTCTTGCACGTCACGTTCCCAAAAAAAACAAAATAAAAAAAAAATTATTTTTTCAGTTGTTTTAGCTCAGTGATACAAATCCATTTTACTCAGCTGTGTGTAACCTTTCTGTGTGTCACAGTTCAGCACATTCCCTCCGATCCGTATATACTGTCCAGGTGACACTTTCTGTACGTCACAGAATACAACCAAGTCATTTGCTACCAATATCATCTACCGCTTGATCCAGAAAATTCTCTGTGCGACATTTGTCTGGGTCGCAGACTAAATAGCCAACGTTAACAGGGTGTCAGTGAGTTCTACCATAGTTCTTGCACGTCACGTTCCCAAAAAAACAAAATAAAAAAAAAATTATTTTTTCAGTTGTTTTAGCTCAGTGATACAAATCCATTTTACTCAGCTGTGTGTAACCTTTCTGTGTGTCACAGTTCAGCACATTCCCTCCGATCCGTATATACTGTCCAGGTGACACTTTCTGTACGTCACAGAATACAACCAAGTCATTTGCTACCAATATCATCTACAGCTTGATCCAGAAAACTCTCTGTGCGACATTTGTCTGGGTCGCAGACTAAATAGTCACCGTTAACAGGGTGTCAGTCAGTTCTACCATAGTTCCTGCACGTCACATTCCCAAAAAAACAAAATTAAAAAAAAAAAATATAAAAAAACAAATATAAAAAAAAAAATAGTTTTTCAGTTGTTTTAGCTCAGTGATACAAATCCATTTTACTCAGCTGTGTGTAACCTTTCTGTGTGTCACAGTTCAGCACATTCCCTCCGATCCGTATATACTGTCCAGGTGACACTTTCTGTACGTCACAGAATACAACCAAGTCATTTGCTACCAATATCATCTACAGCTTGATCCAGAAAACTCTCTGTGCGACATTTGTCTGGGTCGCAGACTAAATAGTCACCGTTAACAGGGTGTCAGTCAGTTCTACCATAGTTCCTGCACGTCACATTCCCAAAAAAACAAAATTTTAAAAAAAAATATAAAAAAACAAATATAAAAAAAAAAATTAGTTTTTCAGTTGTTTTAGCTCAGTGATACAAATCCATTTTACTCAGCTGTGTGTAACCTTTCTGTGTGTCACAGTTCAGCACATTCGCTCCGATCCGTATATACTGTCCAGGTGACACTTTCTGTACGTCACTTAATTCTACCAGACTGAACAAGTTTGTGGGTTTCAGTACACTAGGGCCGTTTAATTTTTTTTTATATCATACACTTATATACAAACAATGTTGAACCCCAGGGCTAAGGGTCGAGGACGAGGGTGTGGGCATTCAATTACTGCAGGGGGCAGAGGCCGTGGTCCTGGGCAGGGTGAGACAGTATCTGCTGATGAGGGAGCTGTGGAACGCCGCAGAGTTACACTCCCTAGCTTCATGTCTCAACTTACAGGGACACGTGGTAGAGGACTGTTGAAACCACAACAGTGCGAACAGCTGATCTCGTGGATTGCGGACAATGCTTCAAGTAATTTGTCCACCAGTCAGTCTTCCACGCAGTCCACCCACGTTACCCAAGGGAGCACTCCTATGGCTCCTCCACCTCAACCTCCTTTCCCCCAGTCTGCCCCCTGCCAGGAAAATTTGGAATGTGATCCGGCATACTCTCAGGAACTGTTTTCTGGACCCTTCCCAGAGTCACAAACCACTTCTCAGGTTGCTGCTGACCTCGTTCCCGATGCCCAAGTTTTCCAACTGTCGCAGTCTGTGGGTGATGATGATGACAATGTTGAGTTAGTGGAAGAAGTTTGTAAAGAGGTGTCAGACGATGAGGAGACACGGTTGTCAGACAGTGGTGAAGTTGTTGTTAGGGGAGGAATTCCGAGGGGGGAGCAGACTGAGGAATCGTAGGATGATGAGGTGACTGACCCAAGCTGGGTTGATATGCCGAGTGATGACAGTGCTTCTGAGACGGAGGCGAGTGCTGCACCAGAACAGGTTGTAAGAGGCAGTGGTGTGGCCAGAGGGAGAAGCAGGGCCAGAGCTGGTGCATCAGCAGCAACTGTTTCACGTAGTGAAGCTCCCGTGGCGCGGCCTAGATGTTCGCAAGTCTGGAGGTTCTTTAAAAAAAAGTGAGGATGACCTACGGACTGTGGTGTGCAACCTATGCCACACCAGGATCAGCAGGGGTGCCACCACTACTAGCCTAACCACCACCAGCATGCGCAGGCATATGTGTGCTAAACACCCCACTCAATGGAACCAAGGCCGTTCACCACCTCCTGCGGGTCCCACCACTGCTCCTTCCCCTGTGTCACTCGCTGCCTCTGCTAGTCAACCCCCTGCGTCACTCGCTGCCTCTGCTAGTCAACCCCCTGCCCAGGGCCCCGGCACGAGCGCCTCCCGCCGGAAAACCACACCTTCGCCTCCACGATCCTCCACAGCGTCCACCAACGTGTCCCAGCGCAGCGTTCAGCTGTCTTTACAGCAGACGCTGGAGCGCAAGAGGAAATACAGTTCCACCCACATGCCCAAGCCCTCAACGTACACATCTCCAAATTGCTGAGCCTGGAGATGCTGCCCTATAGGCTGGTAGAGACCGAGGCCTTTCGAAATCTCATGGCGGTGGCTGCCCCTCGGTATTCCGTCCCCAGCCGCCACTATTTTTCCTGATGTGCAGTCCCAGCCCTACACCAGCACGTGTCACAGAACATCATCCGTGCCCTGACCAACGCTGTTTTTGAGAAGGTCCACCTAACCACGGACACGTGGACAAGTGCTGCCGGGCAGGGACACTATATCTCACTGACGGCACATTGGGTTAACTTGGTGGAGGCTGGGACCGAGACTGACCCTGGGGCCGCTCATGTACTGCCCACACCGAGGATTGCGGGGCCTACCTCGGTCACGGTCTCTCAGACGTACTATGCCTCCTCCTCCTCCGACCCCTCCTCCTCCTCCACCGAATTACCATCCGTGGGCACGGCGCCTTCAGTCGGTAGCTCTAGGCGCAGCAGCAGTGCCGTGGGTAAGCGCCAGCAGGCGGTGCTCAAACTGCTGAGCTTAGGTGACAAAAGGCACACCACCCAAGAGCTGTTACAGGGCATCACGGCGCAGACCGATGTGTGGCTGGCACCGCTGAACCTCAAGCCAGGCATGGTTGTGTGTGACAACGGGCGTAACCTGGTGGCGGCTCTGCAACTCGGCAGACTGACACATGTGCCATGCCTGGCCCACGTGTTCAACCTAATTGTTCAACGGTTCCTCAAGACATACCCCAATCTTTCTGATTTGCTCACCAAGGTGCGCCGCATCTGTGCGCATTTCCGCAAGTCCACCACAGATGCTGCCACTCTCAGGGCAGGGCAGCGCAGCGCCGCCTACAACTGCCCGCTCACCGACTGTTGTGCGACGTGCCCACGAGATGGAATTCCACATTAAACATGTTATCCAGAGTTTACCAGCAGCGCAGAGCGATTGTTGACTGCCAGATGTCATCTTCCACCAGAACTGGTAGTCAGGTCTCTCAGATTCCTCAAGTCTACAATGAGGAGTGGACGTGGATGTCTGATATCTGCCAGGTGTTGAGCAACTTTGAGGAGTCAACACAGATGGTCAGCAGCGATGCCGCCATTATCAGCCTCACCATCCCGCTGCTTTGCCTGTTGAAAAACTCACTGCTCAGCATGAAGTCGGATGCTTTGCGCTTGTCACAAGAGACGGTGGAGGAAGATACGTCGCTTGATAGCCAGAGCACCCTCCGGTCTGTTTCTCAGCGCGTATCGGAGGAGGGGGATGAGGATGAGGAGGAAGAGGAGGAGAATGTCGGCGAGACAGTAGAGGGTACCAGTGCTCAGTCCTTAACTCTTGAGCGTGTATGGGCTGAAGAGGAGGACTTGGAAGAGGAGGAGGAGGAAATGGAGAGTCAGGCCAGTGAGGAGAGGGAATTCTTGCGTGTTGGGACTCTGGCGCACATAGCAGACTTCATGTTAGGCTGCCTATCCCGTGACCCTCGCGTTAGAAGAATTTTTTCAAACACTGATTACTGGGTGTTCACTCTCCTGGACCCACGGTACAAGCAGAACCTTTCCACTCTCATCCCTGCAGAGGAAAGGAGTATGAGAGTGAATAGATATCAACAGGCCCTGGTGCACAAGCTGAAACAATTCTTCCCATCTGACGCCGCTAGCGGCAGGGGGCATGGTTCTGTGGGCCAAGTAGCGGGGGAGAGGAGGCGAGCAGGCAGCTTGTCCAGCACTGGCAGGGGAACGCTCTCCAAGGCCTTTGCCAGTTTTATGTCACCCTAACAAGACACTGTCACCTAAAGATTTAAATAACTTATGTATCCGATTCCTCTTCTCTACTCCTCCTCCTCCTCCATATCGTCTTTGCCTAACGCTGACCCAAAAAACGCCATTTTTTAGAGGTCCAACTGGCACTCTTTTAGCACAATTTTTCAGGAGGGCCCCCTACAGGCCCTCTCTTTAAACAATTTTTCAGGAGGGCCCCCTACAGGCCCTCTATTCAAACAATTTTTCCAGAGGTCCACCTACAGGCCCTCTATTCAAACAATTTTTCCAGAGGTCCACCTACAGGCCCTCTCTTCAAACAATTTTTCAGGAGGGCCCCCTACAGGCCCTCTATTCAAACAATTTTTCCAGAGGTCCACCTACAGGCCCTCTATTCAAACAATTTTTCCAGAGGTCCACCTACAGGCCCTCTCTTCAAACAATTTTTCAGGATGGCCCCCTACAGGCCCTCTATTTTAACAATTTTTCCAGAGGTCCACCTACAGGCCCTCTATTCAAACAATTTTTCCAGAGGTCCACCTACAGTCATGGCCAAAAGTTTTGAGAATGATACAAATATTAATTTTTACAAAGTCTACTGCTTCAGTTTTTATAATGGCAATTTGCATATACTCCAGAATGTTATAAGAGTGATCAGCTTAACAGCAATTACTTGCAAAGTCAATATTTGCCTAGAAAATGAACTTTATCCCCCAAAACACATTTCAACATCATTGCAGCCCTGCCTTAAAAGGACCAGCTAATATCGTTTCAGTGATTGCTCCATTAACACAGGTGTGGGTGTTGATGAGGACAGGGCTGGAGATCAATCTTTCATGATTAAGTAAGAATGACACCACTGGACACTTTAAAAGAAGGCTGGTGCTTGGCATCATTGTTTCTCTTTCTGTTAACCATCATCAACTA